>CAUYSK010125205.1:0-58099 GCA_963575035.1 Avahi laniger | reverse complement strand
TGAATGAAGCAGGACAGGGTAGTTAGCAGCCTGAGATGAGTCCAACAAAGTGACATTCGTTTGGTGGATTGGGACCAAATGCAGATTGTTCAAGAAAAAATAAAGAGGGCATTTAACTCACAAGTTTCCTTTTTTTTTTTTGAGACAGAATCTCACTTTGTTGCCCTGGCTAGAGTGAGTGCTATGGCGTCAGCCTAGCTCACAGCAACCTCCAACTCCTGGGCTCAAGCAATCCTCCTGCCTCAGCCTCCCCAGTAGCTGGGACTACAAGCATGCGCCACCATGCCCGGCTAATTTTTTCTATATATTTTTAGTTGTCCGATTAATTTCTTTCTATTTTTAGTAGAGACAGGGTCTCGCTCTTGCTCAGGCTGGTTTCGAACTCCTGAGTTCAAACAATCCACCCACCTTGGCCTCCCAGAGTGCTAGGATTAGAGGCGTGAGCCACCGCGCCCGGCCTGTCCTCTGATTCTTAAAGAAAAAAAAATAAATTTTTTCCATTATCTTGGAATACAAGTGCTTGTGATCATAACAAGAGCCACTTGACGTGTCCACATGGAATGTAATACTTTTCTAAAATGTCAGATGATAAAGGACAAGGAAGCAACACATGACAGCCAACAGGCTGCTTTCCTGAATATGTGACTTGGTGAGGAAAAGACAAACCACCCAACGCAAAAGCGGGTGGCAGGCATGAGTGATATGAGCCAGTGCTTGCTGTGCAGGGCCCGGCACTCTTCGGAGTTCTTGGCCTCTACTAAGCCATTTAGTTCCCACAATAACCCTGCTTTGCAGGTATGTGTTATTATCTCCCTTTTAAGAAAGAAAATTCAGGTGCAAAGAATTTAAGCCAATTGCCCAAGCACACACAGCTAGGATATAGAAAAGCCAGGATTTGAACCTTAGCCATTGGAATCAGTAGATTATTTACAGAAAAAAAAAAAAAGAATATCAATTAGCAAATGTGAAAAAAATGCTCAACCTCACTCAAATTAAAGAAATACAACAAGAATGACAATGAAAAGCTATTTTATCTGTCAAACTGTCAAAGGCAAATGTTTGATAACAGCATCCCATGCTGGCAGGTGTGTAGCTAACAGAAAACTTTGGGCTTTGTTGGTGGGATGATTGACAGACAGGGACATCCTCTTTGGAGAGCAAGTTGGCAAAAGCTTTCAAAACCAAAAAGACATTTGCCCTTACTTCAACAAATACAATGAATGTACCAGTCGTTTGACCAAGTAATTCCACTGCCAGGGTCTTTACCTACAGATGTATCAACAAATGTGCACACTTACCTGAGGTCTCTGCTGCCATTGTCGTATATTCGCAAAAAATTGGAAACATTATAAATGCCTATAAATGGGGTTCTATAAATAGGGAAGTGATTACATGAATTGAGCTACATACACTCAGTGGAATGCTATCTGTTGAAAAGGATGAAATTCTTTATATACTGATTGTCTTTTTAAGCTGTATATAGTGATTGCACAAATCACTATAATTCTGAAAACCCCACAGGCGCGTGCCATCTGGCTACACCATGTCTACCTCTCGCCCTGATCCCTGCTGGCCCTCAGCCACCTGCTCACCTCTCCCTGCGTGCTCGCCGGGGCTCTGGCCCCTGGATCCTGGCTCTCTTCTCCACCCTCTGACCACTACCCTCACTCTCTGACCCCTGGCCCCTCAGTCTCCACCCGGATGGACCTCTAGCCCTCCTCAGCCTGAGCACTGGGCTTCTCTCCTCCAACTCTAAACTGCAGAGCACCAGTGGAGAAAACCACATCCTCAAGACCTGTGTCACAGCTATTGAGCACAGTCCCCAGCTCAGCCCATCCTCTTTGCTCCTGGGCACTTCCCTCTCTGCCTTTGCTCAGCAGCCTCTCCCAGGCCTCCAGGTTGCTACTGCAAAGCTGCTCCACTCTCTTCCTGACCCCAATCCTTTACCCTTCCCCTCCCCCTCAGCAAAGAATCATGCCTTCTTCACGGAAAAAATCAAATAATCTAGTAAAATGAAATAAATCTGGTAAAAACTCCTTTGCCTTTCTTCCCCCACACACACTTGCTGCCCCTCCCCACCCTTCCTCCCTCTCTCCAAGCTCCAGGGACAGACTGTGCTCCACCTGTGCTCCAGACACCGTCCCCGCCACCTCCTCAGGTGGAAGTCATATTCCGTCAGTCGCCCCTCCACTGGGGGGAGGAAGTCAGATGTCAGGGCCAAGGTTTCAGTGGGATGAGGAAATGGAAACAGTGAGTGCTGAGGACAAGTTCTAATGAGATTTAGCAGGAAGGAAAAGTGAGATGGGAAGTTAGCTCAAATAGAAAGCAAGTCAAGGAAAAATGATTTCAGGATGGAGGAGATGTGGACTGGCAGAGGAGGAGACAGAGACATATTTAAGAGATCTTAAATATGACAGAGAGAGGACCTAGTTAATGCAGCAAGGTCTGGGTTGGGGGTGGGTTGAAGAGTCCAGGTGGGGCCAGTGGTTATGGCCAGGGAAAACACCGCGATGTTTATGGCAGGAGGAAGGAGCTGAGGGTGGACACGGACTTAGATATTTACAGGTAGACAGAGGAGTTCAGAGAAAGTTCCACAGACTCTAAGAGAATGGCTATTTCTGCTTCCAGGGGAGATGTAAATAACATTTAGTGGGTCTGTTCTGCCCCAGTTCTCTACACGGTTGTCCTGTGCATGTACTTTCTCTGGTCTCAATCCATGTAACAGTTACTCTCCATAAATGAGATCAGCAGTCTCGGGGAAAGCCATTCAGTGCCGTGGTAGAAGGTGTGGGCTCCGGTTTGACTCAGACTACCTCTTCCGAGCTATGTGACGTTGTAGCTGGCCTCTGTGAGACTTATTTTCTTCATCTATAAAATGGGGGATCAATAGCGTCTATCTCATGGGGTTTACGTATTGGAGAAGATCATAGACATATAACATACTTAAAGCTCTGAACACATCAGGAAGACTCAATAAATGGGAGCTGTCTCTGTTGTCACAGTTGTTACAGCAGACAACCATCAGAAGACCTGCCATGCTCATGGCCATTCCTATCCTCCCTTTTCTGGTGAGAGCCCAAGAAGAGTGGAACTCAGGAAACCACCCCCCTCAATTCGTCCCTCATTTGAGCACTCTGTGGTACGTGGGATAGGGACTCTAAGACTCTGAGAGTCTCTCCACCCTCTCCCCTCCTCCCATCCCCATGGTCGTGGGTGCTCCTCCCCACGTACTGACAGTCCTCGTTCACCTTCTCCTTCTGACCCTCTGCATCCTGGCATCCCCTGTGTTCCTGCTGAACTTTCTGGGCTTGTGGAACGGGATATGCAAAAAATGGTTCCCCTGCTTCTTGCGGAGGATGACTGTGATGTACGACGAACAGATGGCCAGCAAGAAGACGGAGCTCTTCAGCAACCTGCGGGAGTTTGCGGGCCCCTCTGGGAAGCTCTCACTGCTGAAAGTGGGCTGTGGCACCAGGGCCAACTTCAAGTTCATCACCACCTGGGTGCAGGGTGACCTGTATTGATCCCACAGCCAACTTCAAGAAGCTCTTGATCAAGAATATTGCCAAGAACTGCAGTTTGAGCACCTGCAGTTCGAGCAGTCTGAGTACTTTGGGGAGAACATGCACCAGGTGGCCAATGGCGCTATGGACGTGGTGGTCTGCACCCTGGTACTGCGCTCTGTGAGGAACCCGGAGCAGATTCTCCTTGAGGTATACAGAGTGCTGAGGCCGTCAGTGAGTGAGGGGAGATGGGAGAGACCCATCTTCACTATGCGCTAAGCTGGACAGAGCATCAGACTGCCTCAGGACACCTGTGGGCTCAGGCACAGCTCACACTGAGGGTGACCTTAGGCAAACCACTTTGCTCATTCATTTATTCATTATTTATTCAATAGACATTTAGAGAATGCTGACTACGTGCAGCAACGCAGTATTTCTGGGGTGAGAATATTAGTCTCACAGTTTAAATGAATTGCACAAGGACACATGGCTCACAAAAATAGCGGAGACACAACTAAAAGTCAGGTACCATAACTTCTGGGCCAAAGATCTTCCCAGGCCACTCCACTGGTGACTTCCAACCTGGTGTCTTCTAAATCCCATCAGAGTCTAATTTTCTAAAGATGAGAATAATGAAGCCCTTAGAGGACATGCCAGAACTTCTCCTTTCTCCAACAAATAAGAACTTGTAAGAACCCAGATAGTCATCTTTATTTGTGTCATACATTCTCCAGTTTTTACTTTGGGGCCTCACAGAGTTATCTACATGCCATTTGCAAGCCCTTTTCCCTAGTGACAGTCAGGATGGCTGGGGTGGAGGGGGGGAGGGCCAGGAAGCATGGAGGGAAGGAAAGAAAGAGAGGAAAGTAGTTTCTCCGAAGATATTGCTTATGGCTCCACCTTGCATCTTTGAACACTAACTTTTCAATATTTCTTACTTCATTGTTTTTATTTATAAAAGCAATTAATCAATTGATTGATTGTTAAGAATTGAAAAATTAAAAAGCATAGAGGGGGAAAAATGAAAATTCTCCCTTTACTTCCCTAAACCCTCTCCCCTTCTCTGATCCTGTAGGTAAATACTCATATTCCCCCTCCTTGGTAACTTGGTATTTGGAACTTTTTCTCTCTATCTCAAGTTTACTAATAGTTACTTTCATTTTTCAGGTTATATTTGAATCCATATTTCACTATCAACATACGAAAAGTATATAGTAATGTGACCCCCCCCAACTTAGACCAGACCTATAGCACTTTTTAGTTCCCTGTCTTCATCCCCATAAACCCCTCCATCCCAAATCCTAAATTAGGTTTAAATAATCTGTAATTTTAGTTTCAACCTATTACTAAGGGTTTTTCTTCATTGTCTTCTATTTCAAAAATTCTTTCTAATTTATAATAGCTTAAATCACTTTATCAGCATTCATTTATTTGCTATAAATTTTACTACATTTATTTCTTTCCACTGTTTCTTATGCTATTTGTCTTCCCCTATAATGAGTTTGGATTATTTTGTTTGACTGGTTGGTTGTTTTTCAAATTTGATTTTCATTTGCCTAGACTACCTTCTTGAATAGTTTCCTTGGCAATAGTTCATGGGGATATCTTTGCATATCTGAAAATGTCTGTCTTCTACCGTCACACTTAATAATATTTTGGCCAAGATTCTTGGATCTGAGTACTTTCCTTCCACGCCCAGAAACTGTGCATATTGTTACATGGTCCGTGGGCTTTCCAAGATACAGAAGGTATCTTCAGTGCCATCCCAATTCTCTTTCCTTTTCAGGTAACCAGTTTTGTTGTTGGTTGTTTTTACATCTGGAATTTTTTAGGATTTTCATTTTTTCTTTGAAGTTCATAAATTTCACCAGCATATGATTAAGCATGTATCTTATTTTTATTAATATTGCTAGGCATTCAAAGAATGCTTTTGATCTTAATACTCAAGTCCTTCTTTAGGTCAGAGAAGTTTTCTTCTACTGTTTTTTTTTAAATTTTATTGTTATTATTATTATTATTGGCTCTACTCCATTTTTTCCTTTCTCTTCTTCTGGAACAAATATTATTCAAATACAAGTTCTCCTAGCTTTGGCATCCTTGTTCTTATCTTTTCACTCATAATTTCCATGTTATTGCATGTATCAGTTTTCATTTCTTGTTATTGCGGAGTAGAATTCTATAGTATGGATATACCACAATTTGTTTGTAAATTCATCTTTAATGGACATTTGAGGTATTTCCAATTTTTGGTTATGATGAATAAAGCTGATGTGAACACTCTTGTGCAAATATTTTTAGGAACACTCATTTTCATTTCTCTTGAGTAAATAGATACCCAGTTGTAGAATTGCTGGGTCATAGAGTGTGTGTTTACCTTTATAAGAAGCTGCAACGCTGTTTTCCAAAGTGGTTGTGTCACTTTCCTACCAGCAGCACATGAACATTCTAGGTGCTCCACAGACTCACCAGCACTGGATATTATCAGTATTTCTAATGGGGATGTAGTGACAGCTCATGGTAGTTCTAATTTGATTTCCCTAATGATTAATAACATTAAGCATATTTTATGTGCTTGCTGGCCATTCATATATCTTATTTTGTGATGTGTATGATCAAATATTTTGCCCATTTTTGAACTGGGCTATTTGTCTTCTTATTGAGTTCTAAGTGTTCTTTGTACAGTCTGCATTCAAGTCCATTGTTAGATATGTGAGTTACGAATATTTTCTTCCAGGCTATGGCTTGCCTTTTCATTTTCTTAATGGCATCTTTTAAAAAGCAAAAAGTTCTATTTTTATTAAGTCTGATTGATCCAATTTTTTTCTTTTACACTCCATGCTTTTTGTGTCTTGTCCGTGAAATCTCTCTCTACCCCGAGATTGGGAAGATTTTCTCTCATTTTCTTCTAGAAGTTTTATAGTGTTACATTTTATATTGAGATCTATGATCCATATTCAGTTAATTTTTGTGTAATGTATTAATTTTTTTTTCTTCTGGATATCTAGTTCTTTCCAGACCATTTGTTGAAAAGACTATTCTTTCTCCATGGAATTGTTTTTTTCACTTTTGTCAAATACCAGTTGGCCACATATGTGAGGGTCTACTTCTAGATCCTATTCTGCTTCATTGATCTATGTGCCTATCCTTTTGCCAATACCATACTGTCTTGGTTACTATAGCTTTATACTGAGTTGAAATTAGATAGCATAAGTCTTCTTCCAACATTAAGCTTTGTTAGGATGAATTTAGAGTAGTCTTTACTCTGGGCTAGTTTAGGTCTTCCACTAAGGCATGACCCTTCTGGGGTCCCTGCCGAATGCCCCAGGTGTTCAATAAGGACTCGCCTCTCTGACTGGTTGAAATTTGAAATATCTTCCAGCCCTGTTTGAGCTCTGGAAGTTGTTCAGCTTACAAATCCGCAGTAGTCAACCTTTGCCTGGCCTCATGGAGTTTCACCCTACGCACATGTGACTCATTATTCAGCAGTGGATGCAAGGAGACCCCATGCAGATGCTGACGTTCTCTCCATAGCTCCCTTCTTCTTCATGGCTGTCTTGAGTTACAACTTTCTTGGTCTAAGTTAAAACTGTTTGACTTTCTAGTTTCCAACATTGTTCTGCAATCATCTCCCTTGCTCTTTTCTTTGTCGGTTGTACATGCTGACAGTTGAAAATGCTCTTTGAAAATGTACAATCAGTTCTGTTATAATGTAACATATGCATTCCTCAAAAGCACCATGCTATACAAAATCATGCAATAAAATACACAGGAGTTAAGGAGGGACACAACATTCAAAAGCTTCAGTGACACACAGAAAGGGTAAGAACCTAATAAAAAGAGTAGCACAGCATTACTATAATAAATGGTCAAGAAATACATAACTACTGCAATAAACAAGGCATTTTACCTTGGAAAGAAAGGCTCATGGAAGTGGGCATTGTCAAGAAAGGTGCATGATGCGTCTTACTGAGAAGTGGTGGGAGGAGGGTTACCTGAAATCTGACGGAAGGTTGTAACATCAGATGTGAATGGATGCGGGTAGTGAGCTGAGGGGGCTGGTAGATGTTGGGGGTGGGAGGAGTGTTTAGTGTGTTCCCATGTGGCTGAGTTACGCTGGGTATGGTTTTCTGCATTTGCCAACATTTCTCATTTACAAAATTGTTCATAAGCAACCATGAAATTCATATTATGTTCAAATTAGTCTGTAATATATCGATTGTGTTGAAATGAATTCCCATTTTCAAAACAAACAACTGACTGTATCTAAATAAGTAAACAAACTCCACTGCAATTTTAGTGGGTTTCAGAAAGGAACAGGGTTAAATATTTGCGTTCAATCTGCTCTATTTAACTAGAAGCCACCTTTTATGTCTTTACCTGGGTGTCTCCCAAGCAGGCAGTGGGGTCGTCTGGGGGAAGGACTGGTAACTCTGGCTCCATGTCCCCTCTCTCTAGTGCAGCGGCTGCCCCTGCTTAGTGTTCACTAATGTTTATTGAATAGGGTTGAAATGAAAACTATTCCATGGCCATTTAATGCATAAAGCAGACAACATATTTGCGTGAATTTATCAAGACAGACTATTTTCGATGGACTCCCACCTCCAGGAGACGCCCTTGACTTAATGGAGCACACAGTTGCCTGGCATTCTCGCTGGGATTTCTCCACCCAGCAAGTCCTCCCAGCTGGACGCTTCCTGTTCGAGACCTGAAAAGAGAGATCCAGAATGCTCTGGGGCAGGCCGCTTTCTCTTGGCCAACAATGCAGCTGGCACGAGCCTGCCAGCCAGGGAGCTCGCCGTTCCTCACGCATCCGTGTACCTCGTGGAATGAAATAAACGCATGTGGGTACGCAGGGGCCTCAGCAGCACAGGGGCTCACGGCCTGCCCTTTGGCAGGCAGGTTCCAACAAGGAGACGACTGCCACACCAGGCACGTGCACAGAGAGAAGCAATGTAAAGAATTATTCGCTAGAGCTACTCGCTGGGTAAGTGAAAGGGTAAAAAGGGAACACTGAGATGTCACAGGACTGGCGAAGTAGCTGCCATAACTAGCACTGAAGGAACAAAGGGAAGAGGTTGGGGGCTATTAAATCTTAGACACTTGGAAGAGGATCCCCTGAAACTCAAACTTCTGAGGAGGAAGTGCAGCTTGGCTAGTGCTCAGTAGCCGGTTCCTGGGGGCCTGAGACCCAACCTCGGAGGCAGGGGTACTGCTGGCCAGATCTGGCTTCTCTGAATGGGAGGGCACGACGAAGCTGATTCTCCAAGTGTTGGGAAAACTGCCACTGGGTGCCTGGGGGAGAACACGCTGCTGGGGCAAAGCTCACAAGAACAGCGAGCAGAAAGCAAACGCCTTGTAGGCTGCCTCTGGCACCCACAAGTGCAGGTCCTGACAGGGCGCCAGCCGGCAAGGCAGAAGTGTGGGTGATCGAGGCCCGCTCCAGCACCACAAGGCAGAGTGTGTCAGAGTGTCTAAGGGATACTGTGTCTTGGAGCTAAGAGACAGAAACTTAGTAACTGTCATGCTCATGGCTGAGGGATCCCATTTGCTCCACATCACATTTTTCCTGAGCTGACTAAACCGTCCCTTTGTTTAGGCATTTGCACCCACGTCACCGCTCGGCCTTTCAGTGAGGGGTCCTCCTGAACAGCCCCTGAAGCGATCAGCTTAGTCATGGCTTGAATTGATTGAGACATACTGGTTTTGGCTTCCTGGCTGAGTTGTACAATAAAAATATTTTTGTATCTTTCATTCTCGCCATGGTTCCTGGTACACAGCAGTCACCCCTGAAATGTTTCTTAAATGAAACCAGACCTGTACCCAAGGATGTGCTGATTACGTCAAGATATGTTTTTGCCTTTAAAAGTATCAACTGTTTTGTGTTGTCTTGTTTTGCTTTAGAGACAGGGTCTCCATCTGTCGCCCAGGCTGGAGTGCAGTGACACAATCATAGCCCACTGCAGCCTCAAATTCCCAGGCTCAAACTATCCTCCCACCTCAGCCTCCCAAGTAGCTGGGATTACAGGTGTGCACCACCACACTCACTTAGTTTTTTTATTTTTTGTAAAGATGGGGTCTCACTATGTTGCCCAGGCTGGTCTCAAACTGTTTTTTAAAATCATAATATGATACGGTGGTTTAAGTCTGGCATGCAAATTAAGGCAACCCTTTAGAAAAATAATTTGTTTAAAAAAATCCATAAAGATGTTCATCACGTCATTATTTGTGTAGTGAGAGAGAAAGAGAAAGCAGCACATGTGCTCTACAATAGGGGAGTAGTTGAGTTCAAGTTATGAAACAGTCTTTCATTAGTATGTGTCTGTAGGTAAAATCAGAGTTATGGGAATACAGTGGTACTATCAAAAAAAGAAAAAAACTTATGCTTTGAGGAGTCCGAATACCAGAATGGACAAAGCACAGATTTCCAAATCAGAGATACCTGGTTCCAACCCTAGCTCTACTGTTTATTAGAAGTGCAGCTAAGACTCCCTGAGCCTTGGTTTCTTTATCTCTAATATCAGGAAAATGCCTACTTAGCAGGATTATGTTAAAGATTAAATGAGAAAGAGAAAACAATCTATACAGAGCCTGGCACATTCTAGGTATTTCATAAGTAGTGAATGTTTTTATTTTCTAAAGTAAATGTGCAGAACGAAAAGATGTAGCAATATTACACTTAAATTTATGCTTAAAAGAAAAACAGATGCACACACTAGAGGAAAAAACTGAAAAGAAATACACTTAAATACTAAACAATGGTTGAATACAATAGGAGGGGTGAAATTAAGGGTAACTTTTCCCTTTCTCTGTTTCCAAATTGAGACATAATTTAATGTATATATTTAGTCTCTGCCCCCAATTCCTGACACAGAGTTCCTAAACTCTTGTAATTTCCTGAGTGACAGGGGTGTGAGGAGCATCTTTTGTTCTAATAGTTAGCCTTTGACCACAGTTCCTGACACAGAGCTCCTAAATCCCTTGGGATTCCCTGGAGCATAGGAGCATCTCTTGTTCTAATGAGGTGCTGGCTGGTGGGCTCCTGGATAGCTTTGGTGTGGGGGCTGATCACCAGAAAGATCAAGTCTTGATTAGAAGCTTGGAAACTTTTAGCCCCATTCCCATCCTCCAGGGAGGAGGGAGGTGCTACAGATTGAGTTAATAATCGATCATGCCTACATGATGAAGCCTCCATAAATATCCCTAAACTACGGGGTCAGGAGAACTTCCATGAGCTCCAGAGCTCAGGACCCTTCTGGACCTCATCCTATTACCTCCTCATCTGACTGTTCATTTATATCTTTTGTAATAGCCTTCTTGGTAAACCGGTAAACACAAGTAAAGTGTCTCTGAGTTCTGTGAGCCATTAGAATACGTTATCAAACCTGAGGAGGGAATTGTAGGAACCCCTAGTTTGTAGCCAAGTTGGACAGAAGTGTGGGTACCCTGAGTGCCTAATACTTGTGATCGGCCCCTGAAGTGGGGGCAATCTTATGGGACGGAGCCCTTCACCTGCAGGCTCTCTGCTAACTCCAGGAAGTTAGTAACAGAATTGAGTTAAATTGTAGGACACCCAGTCAGTATCCACAGAGAATCGGAGAATTGTTTCACGTAGGAAACCCACATGTTTGCTGTCAGAAGTGTTGAGTAGAGAGACAGTTTTCCTTTACCAATATTAATCATGGAGTTTGGTACTTTAACAATGGCAAAACATTTATCATTTTTAAGAACAAGTTTTGAGCAAAACATTCCAAAGATCAGGAAAAGTGATGATTCGTTGGTCAGAAAAAAGTCCAAAGTGTTGCCTGCCTGCCTGCTTGGCTTCCCGAATAATTCAGTCTCCAAGCCGTTAGATGGGGCCAGGAAGGCAGGCATCATGCCAAGGCAGCAGTAGGGATGCTTGTTGGTCCCAACACAGAGGAGGGCATCTGTGCCAGCAGCGGTGGCTGCATGGACAGACTGGTTCCACACGCAAGTACGAAGGAAGACAGGGTCCTCACTGCAGGAGAGGGATTTACAAGTATGGAAAGGGGGGAATTGAAGGAACCATGTGATATTGGGCTTGGTATGGGAGGTATCTCATGGCCTTCAAGATAGACAGGCAGACAGAGAGATAGAGAAAAAATATATACAGAGTTAATTTGTGTATATGTGTATAAACATAAACACATATACACATATGTGTGTGTACGTATATTCCCTAACTCTTTCCACTAATGAGTTTATTTCCTATAAAATATTATTCAATTGATATATCATGTTTTTCTGTTAAAGCTCTTGTTATTTCCATGTAACCCACCACCTGAACAGGTTGTAGAATCACTGGTTCAGAAGGTTAAAGCTTGAAGGCTACATCCTTCTCCTGACTCAAGAGTCCAAGAATCACTGACAAACTCCCAAAAGCAATGAGCAGAGCTGGTGCTCATATCTTGGTTTCTAAATACCATTCACCACTAAAAGAAACTACCATTCCGTGGAGAAATGGCTAATTCCAGGGCTGGGACAGGGAAAGCACAAGATGAGCCAGGAACCCTTGTTCCAGAAAGTGAGGAAGAGCTTAAAGAATGGATGAGCTGGTTCGAAAGGACACAGAAGCCCACTGGAAGGGCATCTCCCTGGCCAAAGCTAGGAGAATTTGAGTATAAAAATAAATAATGAATAAAACAGAAATAAATAATGAGTAAAATAGGAATCCCTGCATCTATACTAATGTAAATAAATACAAGAATAAATAAATGTAGAGAAGAGAAAGGTTTTTTTCTATACAGAAGATGCCAACTAATAAATGTAGACGTCATAATGGACTTGGCAACTATCATAGTGATAATTAGGCCTAGAAACATCAATGCTGCTGAAACTAGTGGGAGGAAGTTTGATGAGGATCAGGATATTTACATCGTCTCAAAGTATCTCTCCACAAAGCGCTTTTAATTACCAAGAGGAAAAGAGTCATTTACTGTGGGGAAACCTAGCAGACACTATGTTAATCAAGTGATCCGATTTAACCTCACCAGTAATGGAACAAATTGGAAGCGTGCGCGGCCTGCCGGATGCCGCCAAAGGCACACAGCATTGCTTCTGTCATTTTCCCACCAAAGATGCATAGTCAGAATCTAACCGTGAAGAAACATCAGACAAACCCAAATTGGGGCACAGTCTACAAAATAACTGGCTTATTATCCTGCAAAGTGTCAAGGTCACGGAAATCAAGACTGAGGAACTTTTCCAGATTAAAGACTGACAAGACACAGGAGTCCCAAGCAACAGCACGTGACTCTGAACTGGGTCCTTTTGCTCGGAAGAACATCACCAGGACAGCTGGTAAACTCGAACAATTCGATGGCAGTAACGTATTGATAGTAAATTCCTCATGCCAGCGGCTGGATCGTGGTTATGTGTGAGAAAGAATGTTCTTGTTTGTAGGAAATACACATTAAAGTATTTAGGGCTGAGGGGCCATCAGGTCAGCAACCTACTCTCAAATGCTACAGAAAAAAAAATTCTTTATATTATTCTTGCAACTTTTTCGTAAGTTAGAAATGATTTCAAAAGGAAAAAAAAATAGTCCAAAAAGTTTATTTTGGCTGTGGCCAGAAGTTCTGACTCTTCCTTTATCTCACTAAAGACAAAAGCTGCAGCCAGTTCGAGCAGCCAAACCTGTTCATCCTGACTGTCTGGGGCAGAGTGCCAGGCGTGGGCTGGGCAAACACTTCTCCGTCAGGGGGTTCGGACCTGAGGCTGGCCAGGGGAGGGCTGGACTGATGGCTACGGGCCAAGGCTTAAGCAAGCCACCTTGGCACTAAGCACTCAAAGAGTGGGTCAAAAACCTCTGGCCTCTGGGGCTTGGGGAAGGAGCAGAAGCAAACAGGACTCTTTCCACACTCCCCACGCCCCCCACCCACCCCTGCCACTAGGACCAAGACTTTCCTATCAGGCCTTGAAGGCTCAAAGAAGGAGGAGCCCGGGGAGGGAAGGGGAGAGAGTTCTAGTATTGTCACATTATGTATAAAATAAATATGTATTTATTTTACTTACGTCACCGAACCCTGTTGTCCTTGGCCCTCTATTCCATTTCCCCAGCATTGTCCCCCCCAGGGAGGGCAGAGGCCCGGCAGGTGCAGTAGCCGGTGGAACCAGGAGAGGGCTGCCTCAGGAACTGGCGTTCAGTGGCCAGTCAGTAAGGGCGCGTGAGGTTTGTTTTTCTCTCCAGCAAAGCTGCTGCTTCCCTTTTTGCGTATTTTAATGGGCTCAATGTTTCCCCTAGGACAGTTCTGCAAATTTCAAGAATGGAAATAAAATAAATGTTTGTTGACACGTATCTTCTCCATGCAACTGTGAGCTGCCGTAAGGCGGGGCTGTGCAAGGTCGCTTTTGTCCCCACCCCCTCCCAGTGCCAAATAAGGGTGGGTCCCCAGCAGGAGTTCAATGAATGCTTTGTTTCTGCGGGAGAAGATGTGTGTGCACAAGTGTTTTAGCTGCTTGTTTCTGCATATCTGGGAAGCAAAGAGATAAGCCCTATCACTGAGCCCACTCCCCTCCTTGGCTCAGCCTGCAAAGGCTCTCTCTGAGGCACCTCATCCTAAATAGTCATTGTTTGTGAATGTCTAGAGTGGCATGCTTCGTTACTGAGAGATGGATAAGTCATAGTTACGTGTCATAGGAAACCAACAAGGTCTTGGCTCCAGAGAAACAATGGCTCCTGAAGCTAAGAAGCCGTGCACTGGGGACATGCGCAGTGTGGCAGGACACTCGTCCACCCCACCCCACCCAACTCTGCTCTCGACACTGTCTGCTGTACTGAACGGTCACAGTTTGCAGCGATGGGGGAACAGACCCCCACTCAGAGTCAGGGGTGTAGGAAAGAGGGTTCAAGTAGGAACCTCCATTGCACAGACGTTCACCAAAGCCTGGTAGGAAGGGCATCGGCCCGGATGTAGAGAATACACAGGCTCCTCAGGATCAGAGACAGGGCTCCGCCTGGCCAGCTGGATTCACAAGCTCTGATGGGGGTGAGGGGGTCCCAAGCTAGACCAGCCCCAGGGCTGGAGATCTTGCCCCCAGCAGCAGCTGTGAAAGCTATGCCTTTGGGTCTGGCCAGTGCCCTTTTCAGGCTGTTCTATCTGAAAAACATCTACGCATAGTAGAGCCCATGTCAACAACGCTTTCAGCCCACAGAGCAGGGTGTTCAGTTCAGCCCCAGGGCCTTGCCTTCCCAGATCCTGAGATCCACTTATCCGCAATGGGAACCGTGATAAGGTGGCAGCCAGGCGCGTGTCTGCTCCTGTCTGGGTCCAGCATCCGACCCCTGTGTGACCTCTTTTCTCCTCGACCCGGGCCTGACTCATACTTCCAGAGTTGGAACCTGAGGATTCCAGCTGCCCGGCCATGGCTGACTCATGGCTGGTCCAGGGGTGGCTATGGAAGGGGTTCAGGGCAGCTGTCGGCTCTCAGAGGGGAGACAACTGTTATTTTCTGAGCACCTTCCATGTGCCAGGCACCAGGCACACTGCTGCATTTCATTGGTATAATGACCCTGTGGAGGATTTCTGCCCTTTCCTAGAAAGGAGGAAAGTGAGGTTCAGAGAGGACCGGGCAGAGGTGAATTCAGAGGCCAGTCTTCCAGCACTAAGCACAGCCATCCACTCACCCAGGGCGCACTTCCTGGGGCCAGCCAGCACCACCCCTGGGAACCACTGTTTGTTCATTCATTCCTCCAACCAACATTTACCGAGGGCTTCCTCCCCCTGCTTTGCAGCCAGTCAGTCCCAGAGGACAGCCTGGGAGAGACCCATTCAGTTCTTCTGAAGGAACCAGTCTTGGCTGGGGAAGGGGGCACCTGGATCCCAGGGCCAACAAGCTGGAGACAGGTGTCCCTATCCCCTGCCACCCTGTCTCGGTGGCTGGAGAGGGGTCTCTGGTTTAGACTGGGACATGTGTTTAGCAGCATGCCCCTGCACCCAGCAGGTGCAATCCCCTGGCCTCAGTCCTAGCAATGGGTGGGCAGGTGAGCTGGTGGGTGCAATGTGACGACCTCTCATTCTTGTGGTTCCAGGTGCCTGGCTGATGTCAGGCCTGAGTGACGCAGGGCACTTGCTGTGTCTGGGGCCTGAATGGGGGCTGAGGCATTTCTTTAAAAGCTTATAAATCACTAAATAAATACTTCCCCTTTCAGCTCAGCCCCACCCACAGCCCAGGAGGATGCATGCCCACAGGCACTCACAGGCAGCTTCCCTCAGCCCACTTCACCGCTCACATCTGCATCTGTGGCACCACGGATCCTCCTGCGGTGGGGGGGTGGGTCTCACATCCCTCACACGTGCAGTCAGAACACGTGTGCACATCAGCCTAATTCACACAGGCAGCCAGGCCCTCTGGGGCACATAGGTGCATGCTCCGAGCACCCTTATGCAAGCACTCACAGACCCCTTACCCACACACACGCACGTGTGTCTTCATGCTGCTCCCATGCTCACTGGTGTCCCCAGGCACAGATTAGCTCACACTTGGCAGGGCCTTCAAGCTCCTCCAAGTGCCCACAGAACCATGTGCCTTTGTGCTCCACGTGTTCCCAAGTGCACACACTCCCAGGCATACACAGTCTGCAGGAGCCTGAATGCCATTCTACGCATGCACACAATCACACGGTCACAGGCACAGGTGTCATGCAGGACATACACACTAAAATCACACACCCACACCAGACACACATGTGCATGCATGAATGACATGCATGAATGACACGCTATTGCAGGAAGCTGCAATCCCCAGCCTCACCTCTGGGGACCAGTGTCGGGTCCACAGCCCAAGCCCAGG
The DNA here is from genome assembly GCA_963575035.1 of Avahi laniger. Classification (NCBI taxonomy): domain Eukaryota; kingdom Metazoa; phylum Chordata; class Mammalia; order Primates; family Indriidae; genus Avahi; species Avahi laniger. The sequence continues at coordinate 41,786 of CAUYSK010125205.1, read as the reverse complement.
CTCTGAGGGAGCCAGCCTGAGGCGCAGTTAGTTATCCTACTGGCCTGAGCCAGCACATGGCACAGGCTGGGACCCAGCCAGCCTCCTGAAAGGAGGAGAAGGACATGCCGGTTGTCCTGGACTCCTGTGGGCTGTGGGATGAACTCCTGCCCAGATGAGCAGGGGCTCCAAAAGGGAATAATGGGCAGCTTGAACTCTTGGAGGGGAGAGTCTGAGTTGGGGCGAGTGAGTGGAAAAGGACTGGAGGGTACAGGAGGAGACGGGAAAGGGAAAGGGAAAGAAGGGCTAACTGGGAGGAAACAGGGGAGACCTGGGGGGAGAGGGATGGAAGGGGAGATGCCAGGACGGGAGACAGATGAGCAGGAAGAAGAGAAAGGAAAGTAGGGGAGAGAACAGGGGCCAGACAGGGACGGGTGAGGGGTGGCCATGGGGAGGGGGTGCAGTGAAGGGCAGAGCCCCCGGGCAGCTGTCAGCACACACTGCACCCAGGCCGCCCAGCCTCCCCTGTCCCGCCGGCCCATCACCCCGTCAGGATGGACCCCGCAGGGCTCTGCTGCCATGTGCCTGCCTCTCTCCAGTCACAGGGTCTAAGCGCCCCTGGACCTTGAGACCCAGAAGGCTCAAACTACCTGCACGGAAGGCAGCGTGCATGGAGACAGTGCAGGTGAGCCCACCAGAGCATATTTCCTGGGAGCAGGGACCCCCGTCCCACCAGGGTGAATGGAGGCTCATTTTCTCCTCTGCTGGGGCTGGCAGGACCACCCTCCCCGCCCCCCACAGCAATGCCAGTGAGGAGGTGGGGTGCCACACTCTGCCAAAGCACCATGGCAGCCAGCCTGCCACCGGCCTGACACACACACAAGGACAGCTTCCAGCAAGACCCAGGTGGCAAGCAAAAGTGCCCAGGCGGGCAGGCAGAGGACAGCTGAGAGGCACTGGGGAATGAGCACCTCTTGTCCCCCACTGGCTCAGCGGCTCCCCAGGGTGTGGAGAAAGCTGGGAACCTTGGGGCAGAGCTGCAAGTTCTTGTTGCCTAAATCTCTCCTGCCCTGCACATATGGAACCTGCTTCCTCCCATTCAGGGCTCTGGGAAGTGACAAGATGAACACAAGAATGCAAAGATTTGACAGCTTTCAGAGCTGGGTGAGTCCCAGTGTTCTCACCTCTTTATGCCTAAGCTGTGATCCCACCTTCCTTGTCCCCCAGGCCCTGGGGGACCTAGTCCCACTCTCGCAGGCTTGGGTGGCTCAAGGCCTAATGAGCCGGAAGGGTCTGAGAGAGCACATCATGTCAGAGAGGAGAGAGAGAGGCCTTGGTCCTGTGGTGGACACACCCCCAGGGCCCCCCAGCCCTCCAGCCTGCTTCCAAAGTGCTCCAGGAGCTGGTCAACACACCATAGCCTACCTGGGGCCATGTTGTGGCCAGTGGGGGCCTGGTGGGCCGTGGGCTCAGCCTCTCCCAGTTTCTGTGTCCCAGAACTCAGGGCCCAGATGGAGACGCAGTGACTATTTGCTGATCAGACACTAGGTGGCTGGGAGAAAGACATTGCCTGCTCCATTCTTCAGATGCGAGCACTGGGATTCAGAGAGGGCAGTCTCGTCTGAGGGCCTGTGGAGCAGACCCGGCTCGGAGGCCTGAGAGGAAGAACTGGTGGGGCCAAGGCCAGGTTCGGCCCCTGGTCTGCTCTCGCTCCACACCCCCAGCAGGCCCACCTCAGCCTACCTGCTCCAGACCTGCACGCCCACTCTGCAGCCATCTAGCCCACCCGCCCCTCCTCATCACTCCCCTGCCCCCTGAAACCCAGAAGCAGGCCAGCCCTATCTTCCCATTCCCACAGCATGGCAGCCCTGCACCTGACCACATCCCTCCCTGCCTAAAACCCCTCCACAGCTCCCAGCTCCCCTTGAGAGGCGCACATGCCTCAGCTTGGCATTCTAGACCCCTGTGTACAGTTCTGACATCGTCTCCAGCCACTGTTCCCGCCCCTCCACCCAGCACCCCTAATTCCTTGGTCTACTCTCCCACCGCATGCCACACACGGCTGGCAGGCCCCCAACTGGCCTGCAGGGCCCAGCTATGCCTGGATGGGCCAAGCGCACCCCTCAGATGCTTGTCTGAATCCCTCTCTAAACTGGAACCTCTCTGCAGGCAGGGTTCCAGTCACTGTCTGCCAAATGGTTATCCTCAGCACCTAGCACACCACTCAACACCTAGTAGGTACTTTATAAATAATGTCTAGTAATTATTACACTCTAATTATTGATGGTGTGTGTCTGGCCCCCTCACTCAGAGATGGAGGTAGCTGGCAGTCATTTCCCCTCAGCGTCCCCATGCTCCCTCTCCGGGGGCTGGGCCTGCCCCCTCCCTAGGTTCACCAGCCACGGTGGTCCCACTGCAGTGCCTGAGGACTATCCCCAGGAAAGCTGGCTAGACACCGTGTTGACACCAAGCTCCCTGGGCTCCTTACTCCCCTCAGAATCTACAAGGCCAATGGGCGGCCAAAAGGGCCAGAGACCCTCTAGTCTCATCCTGCCTGCCTGCAGGTCCCGGGGGCCTCTGCAGAGCCACCCAGAGGCCTCAAAGTGTGACATCACCTCTTCCCAACAGCTTTCCCGGCTCCCATCACTTCCTAAAACAGCTAGGGCGGGAAGATGATGCATGTGAGCCCTGCCCTTGGGAGGCTTCCAGGTTGGGAAATGAGGAATGAGCCTGACACCCAGGACCAGAAAGACCCAGGGACAAAGCCAGGCCAGGAGGCAGACACGCGCTGTTGGATGACAGCAACAGCAATCACGGTTACTCCTTGTTAAACACTCACTAAGTGCAAGACTCCAAGCTAAGCAATTGATAGATGCTTTCTCACTTAATCCTCACCATAATTCTATGGGGTAGATATAATCTTTATTTTACAGATTGAAAAAGGAGACTCAGAGAGATCTAGCAACTTGTGCAGCGTCACACAGCTAATCACTGGTAGAGCTGAAATTTAAATCCAGATCTGCCAACTCTAAAGCCTGTGACTTTTCCACCTCATTTCATGGCCACCCCAAACTCTAGGTGGTGGTTTGCTACCTTCCTTCCCAAAAAGCCTCATGTGCTCCCCATTACCAATAACGCATCCCCTCCCATCTGGGGCTCCCCACAACAGGCCCCGCCTGCCTTTCTTACATCAGCCCCACCCACTCCCAATGCACTGAGATTTCCACCTTGCCGTTTCCCAAGTTTACCCCGAGCCTTGGCTTCTCCTGTTCACTCAGGCTCAAAAGCCTGCCCCACTTTACAGATGAGAAAACAGAGGATTAACAATGTTAAGTAACTAGCCCAAGGTCACACAGCTAGGAAGCAATTGAGCCTGGTTAGAACCCAGGTCATTAGTGCATCAAGTAATTAATTTGTGTTACAGACAATTAGGGAATGAGAATTAGCAGGACAAGCTGCTAATGGCACAGCAGAAGTTGGGAGAGAGAAATCGGGAAGGCTCCAGAGTGGAGCGGGCCAGGCTAGGCCCTGAGAAAAGGGCAGGGTCTGCATGGAGGGGAAAGCATGAGAAAGGTACAGAGACAAGAGATGAGACAGGAAGGGAGACAGAGGTTTATCAAAATTAGAGAGAGAATGTGACACGGTGGGCAGAGCTGTGACATGGGGTCAAGAGACCAGCTGTGTCCCCCCAACTTGCTGTGTGGTCTTGGGCAAGGCCCTTCCTTCTCTGGGGGATACCTTGTCTATAAATGAAGGATCTATGAGCCTAGATGGTCTCTGGGGTCCCACCTGGCCCTCACATCCAAGGCCATATCCAAGGTCAATACACTCTGTGTGCATTGACACTGGACCTTGAAACACAGAGTATGACCCCGGACCCCTGTCATGGGGTACAGGCTTGGGCACCAAGGGCAGACCTGCAGCCCTGGAGATCAGGAGTCTTGCCATCTCCCCTTGGTCCCTCTTGCTGCAGAGCTGATGTGCCTGCTTCCTTTCTGACCCAAGAGCTACCAGACAGGAAGGCCCACCTGCCCCTGCGTGGCTGATTTGCACCCTCTGGAGCAGCTCAGCCCTTACCTTTCCTACCTATTTGACCCCCAGAAGCCTGTCTCATTAACACTGGCACCAGAAAAAGGGATGAGTGTGCGCTTTCAGGTGGCCAGCCTCACTGGACTCTCAAAATTCATCCCTCAGCTAGAAGCTCAGTGCAAGTGCCAGCTCCTCTGCTTAGTGGCATGAAAGCTTGGCCCGAGTTTCCATGTTCTCCAGGTCACAGAGAAGATTACATGAGAACTGCCTGCACAGCACTTAACACAGAGCAGGACACAGAATAAGCCCTTAATGATGAGTGACACACTTATTATTAATATTTGTCCTTCATTTCAACTCCCCCTCCCCTATCCCATCATCCCATCTTTTGAGTAGGAAATTCTTCTTGGAGTCTAATCTCAAGTCTTCATGTCATGGCATGAGCCAATGTTCCACCTTTATTGGAGTCCGGGGACCAAGGTGGAGGAGGCTGAACTGGCTGGTTGGAGGAGCCACCTCCCTGCAAGCCGATGGGGCCAGGAGGGAGATTATGGAGGCGCCGGGCCCAGGGCTCCGACATGCACCTGCCGCTGCTCCAGGGGAGATCGGGGGCCTGCCAATTTACCCCGCCCCATGAGCTCATGGTTGCATTTGCCAGGCGCTGGCTCAGGGTGCAGGTACTGACAGCAGGGCCTGGGCATGGAGCCCAGGGACAAGAAGACAGGAAGGCTGTTGAGAGCCAACAACAAAGCCATCCCATGGGGCTCAGATACAAGGTCGCCCTGGCCTCCATGTGTGGCCTTTAGCCAGCGACTCACTGTCTCTGTTCCTCCTCCCAGGCCCTTTCATGCCCCCCAATAGGCTCCCTCTGCTGCCCTCTCCCCCCAAAAGACACCGGGTGAGAGCAGGAGAGACTCTCTCACTCCTCAGGGGTCAGTCTCTCCTTCGCATCTCTCTCTGATGACCTTGAACAGGACACTCTTGTTTTAAAGCACAGAGAGTTTGCTGGGCAGGAGACAGATGGCCAGTTGCTGTCATTCCTGGGGCCACTGCAGGCACACCCCTAAATGCCAGTTATAAAGTGACCACAAACCCTCTGCTCCAGTGTTGGAGCATGCCCAGAGGTTGACCCTCAACCTCTCCTTCGCCAGCTGACTCCTGGTTGCCCTTTTCCAAGTAATCCCTCTGCCCACTTCAAAATCCACCACTGGGGTCAAGTGACCCCTCCACGGAACCCTGATTGGACAGGCTGTAGCTTCTAGAAGCCAGCACGGGGAGACCTGGCTGGCAACCCCAGGGGCAAGGAGCCATCTGCGTCCTGCTAGAGTCCAGGGTCTCCCGTTGCCTTCTGATTTACAGACAAAGCCTCAGCTGGGCCCGGAGCTCTGTCCTCAGGGTGCTCTCTCGGCTCCCACCCCACTCTCTCATCTCAGGCCTTTGCCTCAGTGCAGCCAGACACACGTGCCTCCCTCTCCCCACCAGGGAGCCCCACGCAGGCCGTACCCCTTCCAACCTCGCAGCCCTGCTTCATGGCCACCCTCCTACGGGGGCCACCTGGGTTCTGCCCATCTCTCCCTCCCCACCCACCACCCCAATGCTAGTGTCCAAGGTGAGCCTGCTGCTCCCATCTTGAACCACAACCTGGGATGTGCCAGTCACCCCCATCCTCCAGGGAACTCCTCGAAAACCAGACAGTGTCTCTTCCTCACATCCAGGGCCCACCGCACACACTCTCCTCCCCTCCTGACCCTGACCTCCACAGCCCTCTCCGTAAGGGAGAGGGAAGACTACAGTCCCCTCCAGCTGGGGAACTCTGAATCTGAGGTTTCTGTCCCCTGCCTCGGGCCCAGGCTCAGGCTGCAGCCCCAGGTGCAGGGCAGTGTGGAGGCAGGCTGGCTGGGGGCACCACCCTCCCAACTGGCACCTTGACCCCCTGAGAACAGAGGCCACCTCTCAGACTCTCTGTCAGCCCCATGCGGAGGAAGCCACACTCCCCCTAATTTCTCCCCTCAACATCCCACAGAGAGGACACTTGCATGGGCCACAGGGCAAAACGGGCCAAAACCCTGGAGAGGAAGACCTGGCTCAAGACCACACCACATTTCCATGTCATTTTCAAGTGGCACCAAGTGGGCTGGGCATGCATGTTGCTGGACAATCCCCACCCAGGAGGCAGGGCGAATTCCCAGGGTGCCAGGTCACTGAGCTGGGTCTCTTGGGTAGGGCACCCAGGGACTGGCTTGTTCTGGAATGACACCACCGGGTGCTGAATGCCAGCTACTCCCCTCACCTGCCCCAACCTCAAGCAAAGCCTTGCCCCTCCCCAAGCCATTCTGCACTCCCCTGCTCTCAGAAGCCTTCCCAGCCAACCCCACCCAATTCTCACCACCGCTTACTTCGCGTCCCCTCGGCACTTAGATCCCACGTTACCCTGTGCTCATTTGCCCTGGTTTATGTGTTACTTTGCAGATGTTCTCACAAAGCCACAGCTCCCATCGCTGTCACTGGTTGTGAGAGCAGTCAGTGTTAATTAAGCCCATTTTGTAGAAGGATTAGTCCCTACCCTTAAGGAGTGCCAAGGAAGACTCTGAAATCTAATTTTTTCCTCTTGATAATCAAGCAGCCCCACTGACAAAACTGCCAACGATGAGCAGCTTCTCCCCATGTTCAAGTTCTCACCTTGATCGTCAGGCAGGCCCCAGATAAGGTTGTGTTTGGGCAGGAATCTCTGGAGAATACCTGGAAGAGGAAAGCTTCTCCCATTGGAGTACTCAAACGCTTCCACAACCAAGTCTGCTCTTCCCAACCTCTGGAACCGGCCTGCACGCTAATGTTGCGTCCCCACCAACACACACGGCTGGCTCCCCCCGAGGCCACAGCAGATGTAGAGCGAGGCCGGCCTGGGGTTGAATCTCAGCTCTGGCACTTACTAGTTGTGCAGACTTAACCGCTCTGGACCTCAGTTTTGCTATCCGTAAAATGAGCACAGTAACAGGAACATTTTGAGAGGGTGACAAAGACTGGCGTGATATCTATAAATCGATCTGTGCCGTGCTTGGCACAGAGCACCCCTCAGTAGGTGGTAGCCACTGCTATTCGGGTGCCCCAGGACCCCTCACCTCCAGCCCACCACTGGCTCTCGGGGAGCCCCATGCCAAGGGTATAGCTGGTGTGTTGGGGGAGGGAGAAAGAGACGATCCCTGGGTTTCAGAGCCCCCCACTGCTCTGCTGTTTGGGAAGCATTTTCTGATGCCCCACCCACGGGGCTGCCTGGCTAGGTGTCCAGGGCTGTGGGGAAGGAGCAGGATTCGGAGACAGCTTGGCTCAGCCCTAAAACTTACCCAGGCCTAAGTCCAGAGGAAAAGCCAGCCTGGGAGACCTCCCTTGTACCCTTTCATGTCCAGCGCCACCCTCTACCCTGCAGGCCACTCCTGGATGACGAAGCACCTTGGATGCCAAGCACAGACCTTACCCAGGCAAATGGCAAGAGAGGGGGGACTTCCAAGGGTTGTTGGGGCAGAAGGGGATGTGCCCTCAGCTGATCTGCATCCTCCTGTTTTGGGGCTCAGCCACGCCAGGATCGTAAAATGAGCACTCAGTGCAGACTCCACAGTGGAGCAGAAGGGGAACAAGGCAAAGCCCTGTGCCTGCTCTGCCCAGAAACAATGGACCAGGTGTCTCCTCAACCCACAGTGAGAAATGCATTTTACACAGAGACCAACAGACATGTGCATTCACAAACAATACTTTGCAATGCACTGCGATGGTTTTCCTTCCTCAGGACAGTCTGAGGAAGCCTTCCACATAGACAAGCCACAGCCCCAGGCCAGCAAAGGCATGAGAGCTCCCTCCGGGACAGGGACACTGGGTCAGCAATCAGTTCAGCTGGTGCTTTCACCCCTTCATTCATTCCCTCACTCAGCCCCTCAGGGGCTGAGCCAGCAGCTGTCCTTCCCACTGTATGGCTCAGGCGAGGAAGGCTCGAAGAGGCTTTAGAAAGGTTTCCGTGTGCTTGCTTGTGCTGGCCATGCTCTGAGTGCCTTACACACGGAGCTCATTTAGTCCCCGGAGCAGCCCTGGGAAGCAGGTCCTGCTGCACCCTCACTTCGCAGAGCACCTGCCCCTCACTTGCTCAAGGCCACACAGCTAGTTTCAAGCAGGCATGGGACTAGGTTTAACCTGGAAAACCTTTAGTGGGTCCCTACTGGACCATGCAGAGCACTAGGCTGCTCTGCACATCGGGGCAATCTCCGGGTGGGCGGGGCGGCCCATAAGTGGGGCACATCGATGGGCCGGTAGGCTCAGGGCTGGAAGACAGTGTGAACAACGGCTGTGGCTTCACAGAAAGGCGACAGCAACCCCGCGCAGCTCTTCCTTCAGAATCCAGAAGGCTATTTCAACTTAATTTTGAACATAAAAGAAACATGGGTGAGGTGGGTGGAAGCGGCTTCTGCAGTGGCTTCCACACGGGTGGCTTGGCCTGGACTCTGTGACTCCCTGGCTGCTCCAGACCCTCTTGCTCCCCAGGGGTGGCCAGACCAGAGCCTGTTGGGCACAGAGAGGCCTGCTCAGAAGGGACCTCTTCATTCACAGAGGCCAGAGGGCCTGGGGGTTTTGGGAAGCTGGGGTCAGGGGGGAGGCAGATCCCTGTCTAGAGGAGCTGATACGGTCTGGCTGCTGGAGTCCAAGGGCACCTCGTGGGGCAGGGCAGCAGCCACCGGCCCTGCTGAGACAGAGGGCAGGGCCAGACCTGGGGCTTCCCGCCCAGGATGCCATCAGCCAGCTGAAATTCCAAGCCCACGCGGCACCCCAGGGCTGTTGGGGAGGGGCAGGATTTACACCCTCCCCACCCCCACTGACACCCCAGCGGGAAATGTGTTGAGCTCGTCAACATCTTTCTGGCCACAGGGCCAGTGCTCCTGAGGCTCCTAAATGATGGGGCAGGAGCCAGGTCATTAGGCAGGAGAGACTGTCATTAGTGCAGGTGATGCCACTGCTGCAGAGACAATGGCAAACAGTCATTAGTGGCTGTGTCACGGGGGTGAGGCAATGCTGGCTGGCTGGCTGGGGGAGGGCAGCAGGGCACACACGCACACATGTTCACACACAGAGGGGGAAGGGGACACGCTCGCAAACACACGGGCATGATTCCACACTCACATGCTCATTCTCACAGGGGCATGAATAGACACACCCGCGTACTTGCACACTCACATTCACACAGGGCGCAAGTGGGTGTGTTTACATACGCGCTCACATGTTCACAGGCATTCACATGCAGGGTGTGAGCAGACACACTCTTACATGTTCACACACTCACAGAACACGAGCAGACACTCTCACACTTGCACATTCGACATTCACACAGAGGTACAAGTGGGCACCCACACTCGTCCCACTCACACCGCACACGGGGGCACAGGAGACACGTGCTCACACGCATCACACACACAGGGTGTGAGTTCCATACTGACACAGGCACACACACCGGGCCATGAGCAGGCACTCACACACTCACACTTTCCCGCACGTTGCCAGAGACGGCCACAGGCTCTGAGACACACACACAGCAGAGGGGAAGGGCTCTCGGACCCTCCCGACGAGCAGGCACCCAGACACACGGGTACTTCCGCCTGCCCTGAGACAAACACACGGGTCCTCAGGGGCCCCCAAGGAGAGACCTACAGACACCCCTCATCCTGCCCATCCCCTGCCTCAGAGCAACCAGCAAAGAGAAACCAAGCGAAGAGCAAAGAGCGGCAGCCCAGCTGGGTGTGCCCGACAGCTGGCACGGGCCCTGCCTCGCCAGAACCCCCCGAAGCGGGCTGCTATGGCCTCCACAAACCCCGGTCCACAGCAGGGGAGAGGCAAGCAGGGGAGAGCGGCTGAAACCCTGGCTGGCTGGGCTGGAGTCTTCCGTCACTGTTGCTGTGGTCCGTGGGGCCCCACTCCTCGCGGAGAGCACGGGCAGGGCGGGGAGAGCGGCATGTGGGGTGCCGGCAGCCTCAGCCGCCACCTGGGCAAGGCCCCCACTCCAGGCTCAGTTCTGGCTCTGCCACTTTCCAACTGCATGTCTTAACTTCCTGTTGCCACTGTAACAAATCACCCTGACCATAGTGGCTTAAAACAACACAATTTTATTCCTTTATTGTTTATCTATAGAAATCTTATTTACTACTGCAACCTTCTAGGTCAGAAGTCCAAAACGGTCTCCCTGGGCTTAAATCAAGGTGTCACAGGGCTCCGTTCCCTGCCTTTTCCAGTTCCTTGGCAACCCGTCCATCTTACAGCACCTCAGTCTTCTGCCTCTGTGGTCCACGTTTAAAGGATGCTCACGATGACATTATCCTCAGATAGTCCAGGAGAGCCTCTCCATCTCAAGAGCCCTAACTTAATCACATCCAGAAAGCCCCTTCTGCCACGCAAGGTGACACAGTCGCGGGTTCTGGGGTTAGGATGTGGACATCTTTGGGGGCTAGTATTCTGCCTACCTAATTGAATGACCTGGACAAGTCACTTAGGCTCACAGAGCCTCAGCATCTTCAACTGTAAAATGAAAATAATGCCTACCACATGGGTGCTCCCGGGGACTTGGAGAGCCACACGAATACTGGAAGCGCTGTTCCTCCCCCAGAGCCGTCCTCCGTCCACAGCACTGCCCTCCCCGCCTTGGCTTCTTGAGGGCATATGCGAAGCAAGAGAAAGATGGTGAGGGAGCTCTGAGGCCAGTGAGGGGGTGTGCTTGGGCTCAGGCAGGGGCCCATAGTTGGGGTAAGGACTGGCTGGGGGTGCGGGTGTCTCTGGGGGCTCCCTGGATCTGGGCCCTGCTGGGAGGGCAGCCACCCTGAACTAGGACACACAGCCCTGCCATGCCCTGGGACAGAGAGTCAGGGTGGGGTGGGCGCTGCTCCTGTTTATTCCTGCCTGCCTCTGCTTCATCTGCTGCCATCTGTTTGCAGGCCCTGGGGCCAGCGGGCGGGCAGGAGGCCCCAGACGAGGCTGCTATCACTCTGGTAAGTGCAGACCACAGGGAGATGACCCAGGAAGATAAACCCCACATAGAGGAATCGCTTGCCAGAAAACAATCATTAACCCCCATCTCGCCCAGCACTCTCTGCCCACTCAGGAGGCAGCCAGTGGCACCTCAGAGACAGCCGGGCTCACTAGACCCACTGGCCAGTCCTGCTCCCACTGGTGGCCCAGGTGGGGCCTGTCCTGAGCCCACCTCTGCCCTTTCCCTCTGTGGCTCACCTCATCCCTGTTGGCTGTCCTTCCCCAGCCCACCCCAAGCCGGCTTCCTCTGGAAACTCAGAGCTTAATTCAGGGACTAAGGCCCCAAACAGCATGAGGAAGCCTGGGCTGGGCGCCGAATTATGGGGTGGAAGACCTGGGTGCAAATCCCACTTCTCTGCAGAATAGGAGTGCCACACCCTGGCTGGCCTGGCCATGGGGGAGGATGGCCTCGGTCACATGCGTGAGTGCTTGCTGTGAGCATGGCACGATGCGAGTTACTGAACACAGGAAGGGCTTCCTCCTCCTTCCTCCCTGAAACGTGGTGGGCAGGGATGGCCTCAGACTGGCCTCGCACAGACCAGCCGCCTCGAAGACTCCCCTCTTCTCCCCGCATCAGGGAATCCCAACAGGAGCTGGGCAAAGGAAATAGAAGGATGGGGAGGGAGAAAACACAGCTGCCTGCATATGCAGCAGGTCCCTGAGAGGTAGGTGCTGAATGCATGAAATTCAACTATTGTGCTCTTACTGTACAGCAGGCACTGTGCTCAGCGCTGGGAATACGAAGATGGATGAACCAGACACCACAACAGATGAAGCTTTAGTTCTCCAGATGTCCTGAGCCTCCTGCACAGGCACTGAGGACCCCTGCACGGGTGGGACATCCGTGGGTGGCGGGCGGCCTGCGGACGGGTGGCTCCCCGCCCTATGGCAGCTGGAGCAGTGCCCAGCACCACCCTGGGCTGCTGCCACTCTAGCAGGCTCACGGATCGTGCGACAGGGAGCAGAGTATGGTTTCGGTCCATTATCAGGCCAGATAAAGGCAGCTGCTGAAGCTCAAGGGAGAGATTTGGGCTTACAAATGAGAGTCTGCAGATGCCCCACCACTCCCGGCCTTCCTTTGTCAGCCTCCCTGGCCTCTCAGTCCCTCTTTGTTCCTCTCTGAAAGCAGCCCCAGGGAGGACACCTCCTAAATAGCTGCGTGCAGTGTCAGGAATGGAGGGGTGAGGAGCCTGGAAGCAGCTGGGCAGCTGGCCTGAAGGCAGGGGGTGGACGGAAGGAGATCTTAGAATGCAGAAAGCACTGGTCTTGGAGGCAGAGGGGATCTAGGATTGCGGGGTGAACACCCAGTCACAGCCCTGCCTTGTTTATCGTCATGTTTGCCCCACTGCTCAGCACAGGGCAGGTACCAGGCAGAAACTCCAAAAGCGTTTTCTGAATGAATGCCCAAATAGCAGGGGTGCGGCCCAGGCCAATTTCTGCAGTGACCAGGATTCCAGGATTCCAGCTGAGGTTGCCCAGGCCCTGTCTAATAGGGTGACTGGTGGGGGGTCCTGGGGGAGAGAGCCTTGCCTAAGAGAGCCACGGGAATAGTGCTAAATAGCAGAGCACATGCGTGCATTAATTCAGCAGCTACCTATTGTACACCTGCTACATGCCAGCGGCAATAGAACGATGAACAAAACAAAGTCCAGGCCATGGTACAGGTTGCTTTTGACAGCTGTTCTGCTCAAGGACACATGAGAGGCTCTTTGGAAGACTTCCTACAGGGAGGGAGCAGGTACGGTGGCTGAGGGCCTGTATGCAGCTCAGAGGCAGACAGGAGGGAGGAGAAACTGAGTTGTCTGAGGCCTGAGAAATGAGGGCTGCGGGAACCTCCCTCGTGGGTGGGACAGACAGGCCCGGTGAATGGACTGCAGAGTGTGCACGACAGGACCTCTGTCTCTGGGACCTGTCATTTCCTCCTGGGAGAGGACGCAGATAAAGGATGTGTCGTTTCCCAGGGACCAAGGCAGCCTGTGCTGCCCCTTGGCCCTCTCTGGGAGGCATCAAGCCAGAGGAAGCGAGGCCCTCCTGCAGTTTCCCTTTGTGCAATCCTCCTTCCTGCTCCTCTCCACCCAGAAGCAGGCCTGGCAGCTGTACCGAAATGCCAAAATACCACTGGCATGAACTCAGCACCCACACAGCAGGGCACAGGCTAGGATCCCTGGGGAGGCTGGGCCTGACCTACGCCTGGACCAGAGGAAACCTACCCATCCCCCTGAGCTCCATCCCTGGATCCTAGATCGAAGGAGAGGGACCCAGGGGGGCTATGGCTTGGTGCCTGCCCTGGCCCAGGTGCACGTCTAACTAAACTCTAGGCCTAGTGGGGCCTCCATCAGCCTGAGGAGGCTTCCCATTGTTTCTTTCTTTTGCAGGAGGGATGATAATCTTCTTCTCACCCACCCAAGGCATTGGCCATGAAAGGAAGGCATCAGAGCTCCCACTGGACACTGAGCAGGAATCCAAGGGCGTAACATGCCAGGCCTCTGGGAGTCAAGCGGTGGTCCCTATGAGCTCCCAGATGGAGGACCCAGGGCACCCTGGGCTAACCGCAGGCAGCCCAGCTCAGCCTGGCAAGGAGACAGCCAGGTCCTGTGGGGCAGGGGTGCAGAGCCGGCATCCAGAGATGGGGTGTGCCCCGGTCCCGACCTTCCTCCACAAGCCACCAGGGGTCTGCTGCTCGACAGCACCCCAAAGCCCACGGTGTTGCACTCTGCGTCACAATACAGTACGACAGGTGCCCTCGGAGGAAGGGTGCCTGGGACTCACTCCAGAAAGAAAGAGTTATCGAGTACCTATGATGCGCAGGCACCGTGCTGGGCGTTGGGACGCTGAGGGAACAAAACCACCACGCAGTCCCTGTGCTCCTAGAGCTTCGCAGGGAGGCAGACACAAACAAGTAAACATCAGCAATAAATAATTACAAATTGGGCTAAGTGCTGTGCAGACAGGAAAGTGCAATTAGCCTGTGCTTACCTCTCTCTGGCCCCAGAGGCCTGCCCGCATTACAGAACCGCCACACCTGCCGGACCTCCGGCATGCTGCCTGGCCAAGGCCCTTGGTTCACACCGGAATCCAAGTACCTGCACGGCAAGGGGTTGACAATAGTTTGCAGAACATTTGTTGAACCAAACTGGAAAATTTTTTTAAAAAATCAATGATCATCCAGTGCAACCTAATTTTACAGGCCCTGGAGGCCGAGAGAGGCCAAGTGTTTGGCCCCAAACCACACAGCTGGTGAGTGGTGGAGCCCTAGTCCAAAATCTGGGTCTCCTAACTCCGGGTCCAGAGCTTCCGCCCCAACCTGTGCTGCCACTGGGTGATCCTGAACTGGTTCACAGCCCCCAGGAATCCGCAGCCTCCTGGCCCATCTCAGACGCCCTCTTTGCAGATCAGCTCCGTCCCGCAGAATCGTAGGTGCCGATGGAAAGGTCTGTATCAGCCCTGTTCAACAAACACGTGACACTGCTTAGCGCGCACAGGGAAATGTGGCCAGTGTGATGGGGTGGGGATGGGCAGGGCTGTGGAGAGGAAGAGGACGTGGCAAGACGCGAGAAAGGCAGCAGGGACAAAGGATCGGGTTTGGCATTCCCAGGACTCTTCCATCCCCACAGCCCAGGAGCCACCGAAGGACTTCATGCGCGGTAGTGATCGCAGCCTCCATGGGCCCCCGAGGAAGTCACTGCTGCCCTGAGCTCTGCAGCACCTCCAACACTCCGGTAATACCTGCTCTTGTCATTCCCTGTCCCCATCCCACACAAACAGTTTCTCACTTGCACAGCTCGTGATGCTGCCAGCCTGAAACACCCTTCCCTCCCCTGCCTAGACAGCTCTTCCTCTTCAAGCCTTAGCTCACTGTCTCCTTCTGACACCCTCGTCAGTCAGCCTCCCCCGTGTCTCCATAGCCTGCCTGGCATGCGGAGGAGGCTTCATTTCCCCATCCCCGCTGTTAGTTCCCCTTCTCGGCCCTTGTCCTTCCCAAATCTCTACTTAGCTCCCCATCCCCCAGCTCTGGAACCCTTAGAAACTCTTATCACACAGCCACAGGTTGCTTAAAAGCCCTCAGACCCTGGCCTAAGCCATCCAATTCCCAGGACCTGGCCCCTAGGCAGGGCCTCCCTCCTGTGGCCCCAGGACTGGCCTGCTCAAAGAGAAGAGCCAGAGAAAGGAGGCCAGAAGTTTCCAGCTTTGTCAGCGAGAGGGCAGTGACCCAGGTAATGACCACAGGTGTGGATGTGCGTTTAGGGGAGAGGATGAGAAACAGCCAGGAACCCGAGCAGGCGCATTGGGAAGGCTCCTGGCGGAGTGTCCCTCCTTCCCATCATGCCCTGGAGTTAGGCTAAGATTCTCCCCTGCAGGTTCCAGACCTTTTGTTGGCTCCCTTGCCCAGAGAGTCCCTGTCTGTCTCACCAAGAGCCACATCCTGCCCAGGGCCCAAGCCAGGCTGGGATGTGCCCATTGGAACATTCATCCAGCAACTATGTGTTGCTATCCTGCTTGCTGTCACCTCTCCACAGCCAGGCCTCGGCCAACTGGGGAGCAGTGCAAAGAGGAGGTCCTGAAACTGTGACACAGAGATGCCATTCGCATAAGGACATCCAGCCAGGCTGCAGGGGCGTGAACCCAGATGCCTTTCCTCCCCCAGGGCAGAGAGACAGAGGAGCCCCAGGCTAGGACTCCGAGTGGGCAGGAGACCGAGAGGGACAGGCAGATGGGAAAACAGGAGAGAGGTGGCACAACATAGACACAGAGAGAAGAGGTGCACGAGAGTAAGAAGGAAGCAGGCCAGGCGCGGTGGCTCACACCTGCAATCCTAGCACTCTGGGAGGCCAAGGCAGGAAGTTCACATGAGCTCAGGAGTTTAAGACCAGCCTGAGCAAGAGTGAGACCCATCCCAACTAAAAACAGAAAAATTAGCTGGGTATGGTGACATATGTCTGTAGTCCCAGCTACTCAGGAGGCTGAGGCGGGAGGATCTCTTGAGCCCAGGAGTTGGAGGTTGCTGTGAGCTAGGCCACAGCACTCTAGCCCAGGCAACCGAGTGAGACTAAAAGAGAGAAGCAGACCAGAGGCCAGAAGGGAGTGACACGGAGAAAGAAAGGGAAGAAAGGAAGGACAAGAGAGAGAAAACAAGAAAATTCCCCCTCGCTGGAGGACCAGTTCCAGGAGGCTCCAGGCACCCCAAGCGGAGCCTCCCCTCTGTCCCTCACCTCTGGCCACCCCCTGCCCCCCCTGGCCTGTCTCTGCCTCCTGGATGATCAGGGTTATATCCTGTCACCAATTACAGGGAACTGGGGACTCTAGGGGGAGGGAGGGGAGACTGTGCCAGATAAGGACTAGCCAGGAGAGGCTTCCAGAATCCCAGAGGCACACACAATACCGTTTCCAGCTGGGGTCACCCAAACTTGTCCCCCATGGAAGCACTAAGCAGGTTTGTTTGTTAGTGTATCCAGGAGGCATATGGAGACTTCCCAGGTACCTAAACATCCCCAGAGAGACTGACAATCTCCCCTACTCTCCATCTCCCATCTCCTGACCCCTGCCAGGCTTCTGGCTTCCCTGGCAGAGGGGGTTTGAACCCCTGGGTGGTTCAGTGGTCCAGGCTTTGTACCAAGGCCGGCATAGGGCTGTGTCTGGTCCTCAGTGAGGGTGGAGACTCCCACTGGCCGGCGTAGAGAGCCCCCGCTCAGAGACAGCTGCCTTGCCCAGAGGACCCCCGAGGATGCTAATTCAGGGTGGAAGGAGGTATGGGTGGGGCTAGGGGAGGGAAGGGGGCAGGGGAAGCAGGAGGGGGTGGGGAGGAGGATGTAGGGCAGGGTGCTTTGTGGAGTTTTGTTTGTTTTGGGCTTTTTTGCTGCTGTTCCTGTTTGGCAGCCAGAGCAGTGACTATCATAGACACCTCTACTGACTGCACCCAAGGAAGACTGCTGGGCCAGAGAGCAAGCAGCAGGCGGGCCCCACATCCCTGCCTCCAGGCCAGAGCTCCAGGCCAGCACAGCTTCCTTTCCTCCAGGGAGGTGAGAACATCCCCAAGGAAACCATCCAGTGCTCAGTGCTGTGCCCTGGCCCCAGAGACCAGCCCTCCAAAGCCAGCCTAGAAGCCAGACTCAGCAGTTAACTATGACCTGTGAAAATTCTGAGGCCAGAGGAAGTCAGCAAGAAATAGCAGATGTAAGTCTTGCAGAGGCACTTATGAGAATTAGGCTTCCAGCTTAAAGAGAATTAGGCGGAGGAACTGCCCTGAACTACACCCTGGACAGTAAGAAGACAGCTTCCTTTTCTAACCCACAGCCCTTGCTAGGGCCCCAACACTCAGAGGCTGAGATCAGAGTAAGAGCTCCTAACTCCAACGGTGCAGGTTCAAATCCATCGCTGATCAATTGCGGGACCTTAGATCAGGCACTTAACCCTCTGAGCCTCCTTCTTTGTAAATCGGGGTGACTAGAATCAAAGCATCCACCCCCAGTGGGGATTGTCACGAGGATTGTGGAGCTAATCCTCGCCAAGCATCTGGCCCACTCCTGATGCGTTGGCTATTCTGGCCTCAGCAGAGCCCAGATGCCACTGCTGCCCCCACCCTCCCCGCAGAGCACCAGGGCGATTGGGTAGGGGGCAGGGTGCGTGTCTGACCACATGCCATTCGGATACTAGGCCGGGGTAAGGATGGCGGGAGGCTAAGTGGCCATGCAAGCAGGTATTGAATGGGGAGCGGCAGTGTGCGTCAGAAGTGGGAACAGACACCCAGCAGGGCCTCACCAGTCCACCCCAGTATGGCACCCTGGGAGCCAGGTGCAGGATGGAGCCGCGGCCTCAGAATAGTACTGTGTCCTCCTGAGCCAGGAGTGCCCCATGTGTCGGAAAGAGGTCTGGACTGGGAGGAGGTGGCCAGGAGGGTGCTGTGACTCCACAGGTGGCCCTCTCCCTCAGGGCTTCTCTCTTCCTCTGGGTCCAGAGGGGGCTGAGGTCCCTTCCGTCTCTGGCCATTGAGACCCTCCCAGGCACGCTCCTCTCTCTGCTCTGGTCCCACCACCCAGGGTACTATGCCAGGTCCAGGGAGGACACCAGAGCCAGCCACCAGGGCCAGAGTGTCAGGACCATCAGCCCAGGGAGGAAGAAAGAAGCTGGGCCAGGCGAGCTGCAACCCCTGGAGGGGGAGAGCGGGGCCTCAGGAAGGAAGGCAGGGGGAGTGCCTTGGATGGGGGGCAGGCTCTGTGGGGGCAAAATGGTGTCTTTTCTATTTCCACATCATACTTCATATGAAAGAGGTCCAGGGAGCTAGAGAAGAGAGGGAGGGAGGCTGGGAAGAAGGGTCAGCCAGGGAGGCAGGGTCTCCCAGGGCCCTGGAGGAACCATGAGAAACCAACCTCATGCCCAGGCCTCCACCAAGTGCTCGCACACGCTTCCTGCTGGGACGTGGGTATTTGCATCCCCACTTTACAAACAAGGATAGGCAAAGATCAGGTGTCATGCCTGCCCGAGGTCATGCCAGGGATGAGCATTGAACCCAAGCTTCATGCCTCCAAAGGGCTCTTGGCCTGACCATCGATTTCCTCCAGCCTCTGAGACAGTGGAGTGTGCGTGGCAGGTGCTCAAGGGGTGACAGCTGGAGCCAAGGAAGGAAGGGGTGGGGTAGGAAGAAGGGGAAGATACGCAGGGAGACAAAGGTGCTGTTTTCCAGTGCCCGGCTGGCACAGTGCCCAGGACAGCTGCCCCACACTCGAGAGCTCAAGGCCTGTGCTTGCCTCATCCTTTCCAGAAGTATGTGAGCCCAGCTACGTCAGCCTTCAGGTATGTAGCGAGGGCTGCCTGCGGTGAGAGGCCTCTCTCTGCTCTCTCCTTCCCTGTTGAATCTGCCCTCCTTCACTGACTCCCCCCAGCAGCCAGCCCAGCCTTGGCCCCCTCCCTGGAGCCAGGCCTGCTTGGTTGGGGACCTGTGACCAGCCCCTCAGCAAGGCAGATCCCCTGGGGGAGGGAGAACTCTGCGTGCTTGTGCTGGGGGAGGGGCCGCAGCACCACATCATCCAACAGGTTGGTCAGGCTGGGAGGCGTCCCGCCCTCCTGCAGCTAATGAGCACTGTACGACAGGTGTCTGCTCCTCAGTCCCCAGCCTGCCCCGGCTGTGACCAGAGCCTGCCACCCATCTCCTATCCAAGGCTCACTCACTCATCCCTGGGCCCTCCTGCTCCCAGGCCGGGGGTCCGAGATGGCCTGCCACTCCTGTGTCATTGGCTTCAGCAGCCTCAGCGGCTGTGAGGTGACCCCGGCGGGCAGCCCCCGGCCTGGAGCCTCGGGATGGAGCAGCTGCGGGGCCCCCGGACCGAGCTTCAGCTCCCGAAGCCTCACAGGCTGCTGGTCGGCTGGCACCATCCCCAAGGTGACCGTGGACTCCAGCCTGCTGGTGCCCCTGGACCTCAAGGTGGACCCGGCCGTACAGCAGCAAAAGAACCAGGAGAAGGAGGAGATGAAGGTCCTCAATGATAAATTTGCCTCCCTGATTGGCAAGGTGAGAAGTCGGTGGGGGATCTTCCAAACTAAGGGCTGCCAGGCCTGGGCAGGTGGCCAAGCTCTGTATTTTCCTAGCAGGGCTCATCGTGCCCCACCCCTACCCGCAGCCAATGGGGAGGCCGCATTGCTAACTCTGAGCAGAAGGCTGGGGAGGGAATTCCTGCTCCGTCCTGGCATGGGGGGAGAAAGGGACCCCAGGATGGCCTCTGAGGGACGTATGGACAATAACATGCCACATGGCCTGGGGCCACCAACCCCCACCCCCCTCCCACCAGGCATGGACTAGGGAGCGGCACTGAATGTGGCCAAGGGTCTCCGTCATGGCAATGGCTGATGGAGGCATGGCCCGTGGTGCTACTTGAAGCAGATGGACAGTACAGATGACCTCCCAAGGTCCACGATCCTGTCCATCCCTCAATGACCCTGCAACCCTGCTCAGCTTCCCAGTCAAAAGAACCGGCAGGGCCGAGGGGGCGTGTGGGGCTGCCGGAAGGAGGCTGCGGTGAGAGAGGATGCGGCTCTGGCACGTCAGGAGATAGGAATGTAGGGATGGATGCTCGAGTCAGGACCAGCAGCCGCCGGGCCTCCCCGCACCCCACCGAGTAGGGGCATGAGTCCTCAGCACTCCAACCCCCACACTTCCTTGACTGCCCATGGCCTGCAACCGGGTCTAGGGCACTCGTGTCATCTCTGCCCCCAGGGCAAGGGAGCTCCCAAGGGAGTCCTGTACACCCCCCAAACCTGCTCCTCACCTCCCCTAAGAAGCCCCCCTGCCCTGCCCAAGAATAATCATGACAGTAACAGCTGCTACTTGCTTGCTGTGTGCAGGCACTGCGCTGGGTGCTTTGCAGATTTTTTTCTCTATTTTCCTCAACAATCTTATGGAGATATTTTTATGTCCATTTTGCGCATGAGGAAAACTCTACTTTCCTGACCCTCCCAGTAAACCACAGGCCCAGCCTCCAGCCCTGGCTCTGTCCTTGTCTGCCCCTGGGTCTCCCTGACTCTGTTCTTCTGCAAGTTGCTGGCCTCCCCCATGAGGTGGGAGCTCAGGGGCAGGAGCAGGGGAACAAGCACTGAGCACCTGCTTGTGTCTGGCCCTCTGCAGGAACTTTGCAGACGTGATGTAATGTGCCCTCACAGCACCATGCGGATGAGGGAACTGAGGACCAGAGAGGTTAAGTGCCTTGCCCAAGGTCACATGACCAGCAAGTGGTGCAGTCTCGATTTAAACTCAGTCTGTGAGACAAAGCCATGGTCTCTGAGAAGGAAATCAGTTCTTTCCCTCGCCCATTCATGTGCCCAGACCAGAGTTTCCTTGTCCCCACCTGGGGTGCCCAGGTCGGGGTATCCGGAGGGGATGGGCAATCATCCATAGAGGTGCAGCATCCCTCCCCCAGCCCCAGCGGTTCCTTCAGAGATCAGCGCGGCTGCTCTGGGGAGGCAGGTCCCTGCAGAGCCACCTCCTCACCAACCTGGTTTAATCCCTCAAAAGGAATGTTTCACTGAGCTGTGTAATTTGGCTCTGATATGTGACTTTTCTCCCTTGAATGCCAGTGCTGGTATCACCCTGTGCCTCTGCCATAGGGATGGATGGTGGTTGGGCACAGGGAGGGGACCCTGGAGTTGGGGCCCTATGTCCAGGAGCCAGGGCAATGCTCTTGAAGGTATTTAACAGAATTGGAGCCGTCCAACCTTCAAGCCTTGGTCTTGAGCTGGGGTGCCCTTCAGGGTGGGACGCAGGGTGCTGTGGGTGCCAGCCCTTTGGGGGATGTGACTTCTGGGGCTCTGCCCCAAGGAATCCCAGCTGACCCACAACTCTACAGAGGAGATCTGGTAGCTCCTTGTGAAGGCTGCTGGAGCCCAGGTAGAAGCAGGCAGCGGGCGAGTGCGAAATTTGGAGCAGCGATACTGGGTTTAAATCCTGGCTCCACCACTGACCAGCTGTGTAACCTCAGGCAGCGTATTTAACCTCTCTGTGCCACAGTACACATCGGGTTCATGGGTTTGTCAGAATCAAATGGGATAATTTTTGAAAAGTAGTTAGAACATCCCCCACATATGGTAAATACATTGTAATTATTTGTCAAATAAAAAATGAAATAAATGGGCCTGGCCCAGGGAGCTCCTAGAACCCAGTTAGCCCCTTCCAGGCAGGAGCCTTGAGAAGAGGGGAGGGGAAAGCCCTGCGGGAGGAGGAGTGAAGCGATCTGATGGGTGAAGCGTGATGTATGGGAAGCGTGATGTCTGGGTCCAGGGGAAGGCCCAGGGGTGAGATGCCAGGACCAGTGGGGGGGGGCTCTGGGCAAAGAGAGGAGAGGGTGAGGGGGCAC
The DNA here is from genome assembly GCA_963575035.1 of Avahi laniger. Taxonomy (NCBI): domain Eukaryota; kingdom Metazoa; phylum Chordata; class Mammalia; order Primates; family Indriidae; genus Avahi; species Avahi laniger. The sequence continues at coordinate 19,887 of CAUYSK010125205.1, read as the reverse complement.
TGGCTCCACATCTCCTTCAGAGAGTGCCGAGGAGGAGGAGGAGGAGGAGGAGGAGGAGGAGGAGGAGGAGGAGGAAGGGCAGAGAAACTCTCAGGAGTTGGCAGAGAGGCCCTGGAGCAGCATTGTTTCTTCCACTTGCTGGCTGTGTTTCCTTGGGCAAACCACTTACCCTCTCTGTGCCTCAGATTCCACTGCTCCACTCTGCTCTGCTCTGCAGTGGCCCTGAGCTCATGCCAGGGGCAGCACTGGTGAGGCCACAGTCACAAGATGAGGGGGATGAGGAGGACCAGCAGCAAGAGAGGCGGAGGGAGGCGGGAGGGCAATGCTTACCTCTGGCAGAGGCTGCTGGCTGGACCTCTCGCCTTCACATGCTCAGACAACAGAGGGGATGCAGGTGGGACAAGAGGCAGGACTGGCCAAGGATGTCCTGGCGAGGCTGTAGAGAGGAAGCCCAAGCGCAGTGCTGAATTGCCTGGAGATGGAAAGATGGGGACATGTCTTCCCCTGGGCCTATGTGACCAACCCCTTCAGTCACTGAAGTCCTCCCCCTGCCTGTACACAGAAAGCCACAAACCAGCCTTCCTGACGAAGAGTCGCTGAGGCTCCTTGGGCAAAGCCAACTTCCGGCTGAAGGCAGGGGATCTGACAGCCCCACCTGAGCAACAGGACCTGCAGGCCGCAGAGACACTGCCCTGTAGGTTCAGGACCTGGAGTCTCTGAGGTGGTCACCTTGCTCCCCCAAGGAGCCCCCAGACTCCAGCCAGGAGCTCCAGTTTAGCTTGCTTAGTTTCGCCTACAAAAAACGCATCTCAGCCTCTGCCCTGCCCCGGCACCATGGAGCTGGGCCACAGTCTCCACGTCTGTAAAACGGGAAGGCAGATGGAACAGGCGTTCGCTCTGTGAGTCCCCTCCTAGAGCTGCTACGGCATGATCCAAGGGTGGGGGACAGAAAGGAGAAGGAATGAGGGGTGAGGGCTCTGTAGCCTCCATGGGTTAGAGGCAATTAACCTGGCACCTCTCAGGGTGCCAGGATTATCGGCTGTCCCTAGGCCTTTGTTCCGAGAGGGAGGAGCTTTTCTGCAGGGAAGGTCCTGGGTGGGGGATGACTTCACATCCCCACCCACCGCGGCAACAAGAGACTCCCACAAGGGCAGTGGGAGACAGGGCCCTGCCCCTGATCCTCCGAGGCCACAAAGGCCCTCTGGCTGGACTGGCTGGCCAAATGCACACCATGTCCCAGCAGGATAGTGTTGAGGCACTGGAGACTGAGGTTAGACTAAGGGAAGAACTTCCTGGTGTGAAGGTTTTTCAGTTCCTCGTGGGTGGAGGAAGGAACCTCACAGCTCTCCCATCACTCCACCCTCAGTGTAAACACGGAGCTCCTGCTTGTCAAAACGGAGAGAAGGTGGGGTGAGCAGACACCCCCCCCTCCAGTGCTCCCTCTCACATACACAAAGCAGGGCAGAAACCCTCTTGACCTCCATCCCTACTGAACCTGTTTGGCTGTGAGTACGGTACACAGTAGGCTTAAGGCTGGCTTCAAGCAGAACCTACCAGCACGGATGGGAGTTAAGCAGAGAAATGACAACCCACGATAGCTATGTCAGATGCTGTCATCCAATATTCCTGCCGGAGTTGTCGACTGTGAATGCCAAAGGGGATTTCTCAAGGTCATCAGAGCATCTCAAGCTGGGAGGTAGGTGGGTCAGAGAGGAGAGCCCCGCCTGGCACTCAGGTTCAGGAGGGATGGGGAGCCCGCGAGGTACAGAGCCGGCAGCAGCCATCAGATGGGCCTGTCAGAAGCTTGGCCACCAAGTTGCTGTGTGACCGTGTAATTTGACACCCCCCCCAGCCCCAGCCTCCATCACCTCCTCAGTAGACGAGGAGTGCAGACCAGCTGCTCCAAAAGGCTCCTGGCAGCTCTTGCAGGCTTCGATTCCAGGAGCCCGGGCCAGCAGCAGCAGCTGTGGCAGGAGGAGGCCCAGCGACTTGCCTGTGGTCAGAGGGCACATCACTGGGCTGGCTGTCACAGCATCCTCACGCACTGGCGAGGAGCCGAGCCCCAGCCCTGCCTCCTACCTCAGTGGCCAACCCACATCCTGGGCACCGAGGGCGTAGAGACCCCGAGAGGGGAGTAGACGGCTCCCAGGCGACCGGAGGGTGCTGAGTCGGGCAAGTGAGGAACAGATAAACTGAGGGCCTTGGTGCTGGGGGCAAGCAGGAGTCTCTCGAGCAATCAGTCAGCGACTGCTTCCTGCAGGAGGGAAGCAGAGGGCCTGGGACATAGGAAGGAGAGCGCCCAAGGAGGCTGCAGCCTGGAGGGCACAGGCGGGGTGGGGAAGGGCCCAGGCCAAGCTGGGCTGGACTGGGTGGAGGGAGGCAGAGGACCCAGGAGGGACTTGACAGCAGGAGGCGTCTGGGAGGCAGAGCTTGAGAGGAGCAGCGGGGCACAGTGTCATTCCCGTCTTTATCCTCAAGGCAGAACTGGGCCTACCCGGAGACAGAAGCCAGCCCAGGCAGGGCAGCTGGGGCCCCAGAGCCTGTGCAACTCCAGCAACAGGAGGCATCTGTGGTCATGGTGAAATGGTTCTAAACGCAAACCGCCTGGACTCCAGGCCTGGCTCTGCCACGTGCTAATTTTGTGACCTTGGGCAAGTTCTTCCACCTCTCTGTGCCTGGTTTCTTCATCTGTAAAATGCAGCTGATAATAATACCTACCCATGGGGTTGTTGCCCTGATTAAATGAGTTGGAGATGTCGAGCATTTGGAAGCAGGGCTGGCACACAGCAGGGGCCACATGAGCTCTTGCTACTGTTACTATTCCAAAGCACGTCCCAGGCGCTTCCCCCAGCAGCCCTAAGAGGTCAGCAGGTGTTATCACCCCCAACTTGTAGATGGGAAAACTGAGGTTTGGGAGGCTACAAGTCCTGGGTTGTCTGGAGGATTAGCACTTAAGCACGGTGCTAACCAGGCCCTACCCTGCTGAGTTTCCAAGACAAGATGAGACCAGGCTTGTCGTGGCAGGGAGAGGGCAGAGGGGCCTCTGACACCCACGTTCCCTGGGGTCTCCCACCCCAGCTCCAGGCAGGCAGGGAAAGCCTGGCACCTGTCGGCACTCTCACACCCAGTCCCCTCCCTGCCCTGGCCAGCACTGCCCTGCCCTCCCTCCCCTCCCCTGGAAACCTTCGCTAACTGGCTCCTCCTTATCCCTGATCCTCCCCTTATCTCACCATCTTCCGTCTGAACAATCAGTAATTAGGATGCAGTTCTGAAGGTGCTGAGTGAGAGCCCTGGGTGGGTGTGCACGGATGAGCTGCCACTGCACAGGGAAGCCCTTGGGGGCCCTCGCTGGCCAGCCAGGGCCCCCAGCCCCCGACTGGTCCACACCTGGCCCACTCACTGCCCTCCTGCTCTCCCAGGTACAAGCCCTGGAGCAGCGCAACCAGCTGCTGGAGACCCGCTGGAGCTTCCTGCAGGGCCAGGACACAGCCACCTTCGATCTTGGGCACCTGTACGAGGAGTACCAGGGCCGGCTGCAGGAGGAACTGCGCAAAGTGACCCAGGAGCGGGGGCAGCTGGAGGTCAACCTGCTGCAGGTGCTTGAGAAGGTTGAGGAGTTTCGAATCAGGTAGGTCTCGCCCTGTGGGAGTGGTGGGCAAGGACGGAGGGTGGAGACCAAGCTGTACCCAGGTGGGAGGCACCCAAGCCAGAGAAAGAGGAAAGAAGCTAGGGAACATTTCTTTGCCTGAGATATGGTTTTTGAGGGACTAGTGTGTGTCAGATGGTATTCTAAATAGTGGGATGTGGCAGTGACCCTGCGGCTGCCCTCTCCCACATAGTGACCCTCACAATGAAGTCAGTCTGTACTGGCTCCCAGCTAGACCCTGTGCTTGCTGCCCCCGGGCACCGTCACAGCCCTCACCCCAGCTCTTGTGCCATGAGCACGCTTGTTCTTGTCCCCATGTAGCTCTGACAATGGGGAATTATGTCTTTAGCTAGAACAACAGATGGGCTTCTGCTTTGGATGTGGCTTTGGATTTCGATCTCGATTGGCTTGGAAAGGAGAGGGCAGCAGCCGGGGCACAGGCAGGGGATGGGAAGGGTGGGTTTTATTTGAGTAAAGAAGCAATCCCCTACAGGCAATGCATGCCAGGCATCGAGGTAGACTTGGAAGTAGGGAGAAGAGGAAAACACCACCCCAGCCTGCAAGCTACTTTCGCAACTTAGCGGGGCAGACAGACAAGCAGGCAAACAGCTGCTGGGCACAGCAGCCCAGGAGTTATGGGCCCAGGCTGGGGAACTGGACCAGGATGGGGTTTAATCCTTGCCCGCATCCCTCACTAGCTTTGTGACCTCAGGTAAGTCGCTTACTGTCTGAACCTCAGTTTCCTCCCGTGTGAAATGGGAGTGATGACGGCCGATACCGACCTATGGCTGGTGTAAGGAGGAAGTCGCGGGGGCAGCATAGTGGCTGGCAGTTAGAAATGGCAGCTTTGCTGTCTCCTAGAAGGCTGAAGATCTCAGCACACGGGGTCCTTGGTGCAGGTTTGCTGAACTGAATTGGCTCGAAGAGGGCAGACCAGGCACTTGGGCTGCTCAGAGGAGACGCGAACCTTTCTGACCAGGCAGTGGGCAGGGGTTCAGGGACAAGGAGGTTGAAGCAGAGCGGAGAGGCTGTGCCCCTGCACCCCCTCCTTGGGTCTGGTCCCCTTGTGAGGAGGCCTCAGCCAGGGAGGGGAGAGGACAGGGTGTGGCCAAGCCCCGGGTCTCCCCTCCTGCAGTGCTCTGCCCAGCCCCAAAGCCCGCCAGTCTGAGGTGAGGCCCACAGTCCCTGGAGCAGCAAGCAGGGCAGAGCTGGAGGATGGGGGCAGCCTGTCCGGGAGTCCAGGGACAAGGGCTGTGTCTCAGCTTGCCCACCAGTTCTCCCCCGGCCCTGCCCTCCCACATCCTAGGGAAACACAGCTGACTGCACAACCTGAGAGGCCAGCTCCCCAGCGTCTGGCCGTGATGGGGGGGGGAGGGTCACGCCAGTTTGCCAGAACCTGTGACCCATTTCACTGATCCCGAGTAGGTCTCTGGCCCTCAAAGGATCAGAGGACGGAAGAACTGGTGGGAGCCCTGGATCTTCCTTTTATGGAAGGAAACAAAGGCCCAGGGAGGGCAGGGCTCATCCTCAGTCACACAGCCTTGCACGCTAAGTCCCTTCCCTGACCCCAGCCGGCCACCAGATAAGGCCGCTCCCACAAACCCAGCCAGATCATGTCCACGGAAGCACTTTGTAACTGGAAGTTCTGTACAAATACTACTTGCTGTTTTCATCTGGCTCAGCCCCCTCACTTGGCCTGCTGCCCGGTTTCCATCCGCTGCTGTCTGACTACTGTTTAGGCTCAGGGCCTCTCTCCTGGTCTCTGGGTGGGGAGCCACCTAAGCTTGGGACCGACAGACTGGGCCTGTTGGTGAGGCTGGAAGGCTCCTTGGTCTGCCGGCAGAGCCAGGGAGCTGTAGCCTGTCTGTGCACAGCCTGGGGCCCCCAGGAGCCAGGAGACGCCAGGCCGAGCCCTGGCAGGGAGAGGCTGTGCCCTGCCCCTACAGGGCGGATGAGATCAGCCCGGCTTACAGAAATAAACAAGTTGGGGGGTGGGGGGGTACGGGTGTGACAAGCTAAAAAGGGCCTGAGAATGGGTTTGGGAGCTGGTGACTGGCAGACTGGCAGACTGGCAGAGGATTGGGGGTGGAATAGGGGAGAAGGTATCACCTAAGCCTCTGTGGGGACAGAGACTTCCCAGGGCTTTGAGGTAGCAGAAACTCTAAGGATCGGCAGGTCTAACCATTCCATTAACTAAGGATGGAGCAAAGGCCCAGCAAGGCGAAGCAACTTGCCCGAGGCCACACGACAACTGACTCAGGGATGCCACACACAGTTGTGCAAGCTGTAGGCTGCACAAAAGAGTATGTGGTGGATGGGTGAATGGGGGCTGCAGTCCAGTCGTGCATCAAGCCATGCAGACTGGCACAAGGTTAAACACCTCCTGAGAAAGGGGGCTTTTCTCTAATTCACACAAAGGCTAGGGATGGACTAGCAGTAGCCTTACGAGGACAGGTCCTTGGCTAGAACCCAGTGTCTGGACTCAGCTCAGTGTTCCTGCTGTGCCACCAGCCTCTCCCTGGGAGCTCAGGCCTTGCTCCCACCCCACCCACCCAGCATACCTGGAGGTCCAGGCTCAAGGCAGATCTGGCCTAGACAGGACACTATGAGGATGCCACCTCTGCTCCCCACACTCCTGGTGTCCTCCTCTGCCAGGGCAGGTTTCCCAGAGCAGCTGCCAGGCCACTTGTCTGCCTTGACTCACCCTGCCTATGTCCCCCTGGACCCCGGCAGGTCTCTATCTGCTGAGTCTGCAAGTGACACCCTGGAAACACTGCTTCCCCCTGCCCTCCCCAGGCAAGGGCACATCTGAGGAGGTAGGAGGCTCTGACACAGCTCAGTGCCCCCAGCCCAAGGCCTGAAGTTCCCCTCCTAAGTCTTTTTAGGAGACAGACTAAAAATAAACCAGGGAGCAGGCCCCAAGCAACTAGAAATTACTCAGTGGGCCAAGTGGAAAGCAGAGACGCGTGATGAGGGCATCCGATGAGGGCAGAGGGAAGGCTGCCCCAACAGCTACACCAACTGCTCTTCCCAAGGTCCTGCCCCAGGCTGGCAGAACTCTGCTATCCAGAGGGGAGGCGAGAAGGGGGTCCTAACCATGAGGCTTGTATGGGGAGGACCTATGGGGGAGGCGCTCCCCAGATCTCCGTTCCCAGGACAGGGAATTCCTCGGAGACCCCCAAAGGCCAGTAGGAAGCCTGTTCAGGTTGGCCAAGCCCTGAGGATTTGGGAAGGATATGCAGAGAGTCCCCCATGCTCTGCAGCGAGGGGGCTTCTCTCTGAGAATATGGCAGGCCAAGGCAGAGGGCTGAGCCACAGGGGTGCGGCACTCTGCTGGAAGCGCTTTATGTGTTGCCCTTTGTAATCCTCGTGACATCACTATTATGATGCATGAGGCACACACGGTAACTTACCCAAGGTCACACAGCTAGTTAGCAAGGAAGCCGGGGTTCGAGCCCAGGTAGTGTGGAGCCCCGTGCTGAACCAGCACGCCACAGGCACCTCCGACCCTTTCTCTGAGCCTCCACTTCCTCATCTGTGAAATGGGACCAACAGAACTTTCCCTCACTGGGGTTCTGAGGGTCCCAGGAGAGGGTGCAGGTGAAGTGCCCAGCACAGGGGGAGGGGGTGGTCCACAGCACCTGTCACTCCCCCTCCAGTCAAGGCACTTCTGGTGCATTTTGTTCTCCCTGGCAGGCCCGGGCAGCAGAGCAGTCTCCCTGGCCCACCCCTCTGCCCAGCCCATGAACTGTACCCTCAGAGCCCCTGGCAGACTTGGAAGCTAAGGCGGCAGCCGGGAGAGCGTGCGACTCGACACACTAGACCCAGAGACCCCGAGACCCCATATGGCCTGCAGGCCCTGGCCACCCTTGGGTCCACTCGCTGAGCACAGGTGGGCAGGTGGAGAAGAGGGCTGAGGGCCAGGTCCAGCCAGCTGCTGTGGGCGGGAGTGACGCCACCCCTGCCAGGAGGTCAGGGACTGGGGCAGGCAGGCGGCTGTAATTAGAGCCACCCGGTGATTCAGGCACCCCTGGAGAGGGGGAAGAAAACAGAAGCCCGGCATCCGCACATCCGCTGGGGCAGGCTAGGGCTCAGGGGAGTCAGTCAGAGGCCGTGGGGCCAAGACAATCATCTTGTCCGAAAGAATAGGCTCAGGTGAGGGATGCAAGGATCCTGTCCGCCCACCCAGCAGCGTCCTTGCTCCCAGCGGGTGGATCTGAGTAAGAAGGAGGTCAAACTGGGAAGAGAGCAGTAGCTGCGCTTTGTTGAGTACTGAGTGTACACCCTAAAACTATCTGTCACTGTGTCAGAGGTGGACTTGGTCAGCCCCCTACGCCTGTGCACACACACGCCCGACACCCCCACACCCCTCGTAGGTGAGGAAGCCAAGGAGGAGGAGTGAGATCACTTGCCCAGAAACACACTGTGGGTCCTCCTGATGGCAAAGTCCACGCTCTTCCACTCCTCCCTTTGGCAGGAACAGGGTGGGACAGTGTCCTGCCAGCCAGCAAGGCAGAGCGGAGGGGAGAAGGTGACACGAGAGCAGGATGTTCCCGCAGACTTGACCCAAGGCACCGCCTGATTGGACCTGAGATTCTCAGGGTGGGAGGTGGGGAAGAGACAAAGGGACAAAGTGCTGCACCACAGGGGAGGCCTGGAGGGGGTGGGTGGGGCACAGCCAGGGAGAGGCAGAAGCTGCTGGGAGAGGACTAGGGGGTCATCAGGAGGGAGTGAGAAAACGGGGCCACCGCCAGGGGTCACGCGGCAAAGCGATGTGTCACAGAAGACATGAGATTGCATCCACCCGAACGATGGGCCACATTTTCCCAACTGGAATAGCAGAGGCCCTGAGCCCCACCCCAGTGGAGCTAACCAACCCCAAGCCCCCACCACAGCCAGCTGAGCAGTATCTTTCCCTCCCCCACCCAGGTATGAAGACGAGATCTCCAAGCGCACAGACATGGAGTTCACCTTCGTCCAGCTCAAGAAGGTAGCCTGCCCGGGCTCCTCCTCGTGGGCCCTTGGCCCTCACTCCCTCGAGAGCTCCTACTTTCCTTTATGCCCAAGCAAAGCCCTCAGAGGCTTAAGTCCCGGGACCAGCAGACAGAGGGATACACCTGTCCCCATCCAGCTCCTTTGCTCAGGCTTTGAGCCAGGTGTCCCCTGGGAGACCTCACCCCACTCCCGCCCTGGGACCCCAACATTCCCTCCCATCACTCACCACTGTTCCCAACCCCAGGACCTGGATGCAGAGTGCCTTCGTCGGACTGAATTGGAAACCAAGTTAAAAGGCCTGCAGAGCTTCGTGGAGCTCATGAAAACCATCTACGAGCAGGTGAGTGGGTTGGGGCCGGTGTCCTGAGGGCCAAGAGCTGTCTGGTCCGTAGTGAAGGACCGAGAGGCAAGGGCATCCGGGGACCTGGCACCTGCAGCAGTCACTGATGGTTGCCTAACTCCCTCCCCGTGCTGATGTCAACAATCCCACGTGCCCTCCGGCCGCTCATTCCACAGGGCATGGGCAGGTTCCCAAGAGGCCCCTCTCTCGGAGAGAGCTGTGTCTTCGTGTGCGCTGGAGTGCTGAGGCGTGCAGGGCACCAGGTGCCTCAGAGGCAGGGAACTCAGGGGCCTCGAACAAACGTTCTGGTTGAGTTCTCTCTAAACCCTGCAGCCTAAACCGCAGGCACCCACAGTTCTAGCTCTGATAGGCATGAGTCTCACCCTTCTGCATCTTTGGCTAAGGCAAGGAAGACCTGTAGTCACATTCTCTGGTTCCCACACAATTCTAGCTTCTGCCGGAAGAAAAACGATCCAGTAAATGCAGACAGAGGAGGCTCTGAAACACATCCTCCTTTGTCTCCTCTGCTGAGCCCGCGTGGACAACGGCCCAGCAAAGCCTAGCTTGCTGCCGACGCGGTCATCAGAGGGCCTGCTGCTGGTTCCCGGGCTCTGCTCCTCCACCGCGACTGCTGCCTCCTGGGCATCCCTCAGGACGCCCATCCTCCTTTTCACGTCCCCCCTTTCAGGGGTGAGGAGGTATAGGAGTGATGCTCCTGGGCTAAAGGCTCCTCCACAAATGCCTTTGGTCCAGCTAGGAGCAGGCAGAACCACTGCTGGGGGACAGGGCTTGGCAGCCCGTGTGCTGCACACTGCTGGCGCCAAGCTATAGCAGTGCAGCCAAGGTCCGAGCAGAGATCAAAGTCACCACCCCGATTTTAAAACTCTGCTAAAACCCTATGGGCTGCTGACCACAGCTTCATGGCTGCATCCTGTGGAAAGGGAGATCGGCCTTGTGGCTGCTTGTGGGCCCCACTCCTTTCCAGCAATCCCAGCCCCCAGCTGGGGCCTCCGTGGGACTGAGACCTGTCTGTGGGCACAGGATATAGCATAGCAGAGAGAACACCCCAACCCTCGGGACAGCAGAAAAGCAGAGCTCTCAGGCAGGCCACACACCCCAGCTGCCCTGAAAAGCTTCCTGTCCCCAGCAAAGCCCCCCACAGCCAGGCCAAGCCCCATGGGGCTGACCACACACCACGCCCACTGGCTGGCTTGGGAAGTGGGTGAGCAGCCCCTGTGCCCATGTTCACTGTGGATTGGTGCAGCCCAGGCAGACACCAGCAAAGCCAGTGTTTCCGAGTCTGTTCCACCTGCTCACTGACAACTCAGCAAGCTCAGAGCTCAAGCTCTAAGCCAGGATGCAGGCCCTGCAGCTATGGAGACATAACTAGAAGAAGGCTGGGTATATCTGGGCATTGCCAGAGGCACACCCAAACCTTCTTGGCCCCTGCCCCACTAGCCAGGCCTGTGGACTCTCTGCACTTTGCAGCCCTTGGGCCTCAATCCTGATTCCACCTTTTTTTTTTTTTTTTTTTTTACCATTTCTGTGACTTTGGACAAGTTATTTCTCCTTTCTGTGCCTCAATTGCCTCATCTGTAAAATGAGGAGCATTATAGTACCAGCCTGGTAAGTGCTGAGGACTAAACCCATTCATGCATTTAACAAATGTTTATTGCACGCCAGGCACTGATATCACAGCCTGAGCAAGACAATCAAAGTCCCTCCTCGCAAGGAGGGTACAACTTAGCTAAGAGGAGGCAGGTAATAGGCAAGTGAACAAATATCTGGACAACGTTGCTTTGCAGGGCAATGAATGTTGAGGTGCAGAGAACCCGGGCGATGCGCTCATGCTGGAGGGAGGGGAGAGTCTCAAAGCCTGTGTGCAGGGGGCCTCTCAGAGGACGTGAAAGTGGGTCGAGACCCCAGGATGGGAAAGATGAAGCCCATTGGAGATTTGAGCTGGCAGCAGACAGAGGGAAGAGCTGTGCAAAGCCCCTAAGACAGGAGGGAGCGTGGCGATTGAAGGGAAGGAAAGAAGGAAGGCGCTGTGCTCAGGGCAGGCAGGGCTGGGCCTTGGGCCCCGAGACAGACTTTGGACCTTGCTCTGAGTGTGCAGCGTAGCCTCTGGTGGGTGCTGCGGAGGGATGGTGTGCAGGGGTTTCTGGATGTGGGTGTGCATCTGTCATAAGACTGCTGTGAGAAGGGACCGCAGTGACAGTGGTAGACGCCAGCGCACCATGGCATTTATCGTTGCTTTGGAAGCAGTGGCGACTCAGCGCTGGGATGTGAGGTTTGTGTTTCTCCCCATGCACCACTGCAGGCTGAGAAGGCAACACTGACTTTTGACCAAAAACAGTCCCCACATCATTGTTCTCTAGTTAGCACCATCAAATAGAAATATAATGCAAGCCACATATGTAATTTTAAGTTTTTAAAAGAAACAGAAAATTAATTTTAATAATGTATTTTATTTGCCCAATATATCCAAAATATGATTATTTCAACATCTACCTCACTGGACAGAGCAGGTCTAAGCAAAGGACACTTCCACTGCCTCAGGTGGAAGAAAAGTGTGTCGGGACTCGAGTAGCCCTAGGAGGGCTGGACACTCTAGTTTCAGTTTTGGAGCACACACCGAGTCAGAAATATAGGCCCACTCCTGTGTCCCAGAAAGCATCCCTGCCTCCCCTCCAAAACACATGCACACGCGTGTGCACACACACACAGCCAGCCAAGCAGGGGCCCATCGCCATGATCTGCTCAGGCCTTGTCCACACACTGCAGCCTCAGCCACCTCTCTGCCCTGCCCCTCCAGGAACACAGGCTGGTGAGAAGACCCTGGGCTGCCAGAGTCCCCCTCAGCCTCTTTGTCCAGCTCCCAAGTGCATTTGGGACCTGGCTACCTCCAGCCGGAATGTCACTGCACCAGCCATAAACTCTGGTTCCAGAGCTGGGATCTGCCGACAACCTCTGCCTCCAGGCACACCTCCTGGGAGGCTGATTCCTGCAGAGAGAAGCCAATGCTATCTGAACAGCTTTGGCAGGGAGGCTGCTCCAGGAATGGGCTACTCTGTCCCTGGACACTTCACCCTGGCTAAATACAATAGAGTATCCCCAACCATTGTTTATTGAGCACCTAATACATCCCAGGCACTGTGCTAAGTGCTTTCCAGATTCAATCTCAGTTAATTCTCACAGCAGCCCTATGAAGCAGGGATAATGGTTAAGGGAGCACAGACTTTAGAGCAGCTTGGATTTGAATACTGGCTCAGTAACTGCGTGCACTGGAGCAGGTTATTTTCTCTGTGCCTCAATTTCTCCATCTGTAAAATGGGGAGAATAACAGTATCTAGTTCACTGAGGTGTTGTGATGATTTATTTTGTTAACATATCCTAAGGCACTTAGAACAGTGTCTGGCGCATGGTAAGCATTTAATAAACATTAGCTGTTTTCAGTTCTGTCATTAGACCCATTTTACAGGTGAGCAAATCAAGGCCCAGAGATATTTAAAAACTTGACCAGGATAACCCAACTCATAAGAGGTGATGGTACTCAGGGTCCAGTGCCATCGACACATTTTATTAACTAGCACTGAGTTATCTCATGAGAGTCACCATCTATCCTGCCTTGGGGAACGCAATGAGCGTGGTCACACACGCAGCAGCCTCATGCTCTGGCTCCCAGGGGAAGCTCCTAAACTGTACTTCAGCTTAATTCTGACCAACCTTGAGATACACACGCTCTCCAAGGCCCATCCCACAGTGACACCTCCACAGCACACATGCAAGCACTGTTATACCCCCTGCAGCCCGGCAGGGGCCAGCACGTCTGAACAGGTCTGCGAATGCTCTGAACACTCCACTTCCTGCTTCTGTTACCAAGCTCCTGCTTACCCAGCCTCTTTCCAGAAAGGGTCTGAGGCTTCTCCTACCCCACCCCCCGCCTGGCCCCCTCCCGGCCAGCTGACCCACCCCCCAGCTCTCTGGGCACAGTGCTGGCAGCGGATGCTTTGACTACTGCCCTGGCTCCTTCTTCCCACACCGAGGCCCACCCTTGTTCAACCCCTCCAGGGGAAGCAGCCCAGGGCCCAAGAGGCACCACCTGCAGCGCCTCATGAAGACCCCTGTTCCCACCTGCCTCCCTTCACACCCCTGACCATTCTGCCAGAAACTGCCAGGCTGTGGGCACGACAGGAGGCCTGTCTGGGGCTAGGAAGATGACAGAGAAAGCTCCAGCTCCTTGCCCCCACCCCTCTGAGGGAGCTTTGCAGCAGCAGCAGAGAGCAAGAGCTCTGGGGTCCAGCTCTGCCACTCACAGCTGTTTCCCTAACACTCGGTTTCCTCCTCTGTGGCTAATCTGGGGCTAACAACAGTGCCGGCCTGGTGAGGATGAAATGTGGGGATGTGCACAAAGCACTCAGCACAGTCTGGCCGGTGAGCCCTCAGGGAAGCGGTGGGTTTACCATTTTCCAGGGGTCTGGGATAGGGAGGAGGAGGGGAAAGTATTGTCACTGTTGCAAGCTGCCTCAGCTAGAGTGGGGGTGGCGGTGAGGCTCCAGGGCCACCCTGAAGTCACGGCGCCAAGGCCGTGCCAGGCCTCTTGCAGGCGGTCCCACTTTTAGCGAGGCCAGCAGTGGGGAGTGCAGTGTTGTCAGCCTCTGGCCCGCCCCGCCCTGCGCCCCCGTCATTCACTGGCTTCCATTCCAACATTCATTCAGTGAACTGAGACACTCCCTTGCCAGATGCTGGGGCCCGAGATGCACACGGCTCTGCCAGGCCCCCGGGCAGCTCCCATCCAGTGGCGGAGACAGAGCTGCACGCACAGAGCCGTGGTGGTGAAACAGTGAGCCCAGGGTCCTGGCTCCTGGCCCCAGGGCATGACTTCTGAGGCCTTTTCCCCATCAGCCAGGAGGAAGCTGTCCCACCCTGGGAGTGAGTCCCTGTGCCCTTCCCACCAGCGCAGACGGTGGGGAAAGTGGAGGGTGATAGGATTTATGGGGTGGGCCTCTGGGCCAAGGGTCCCCCCTGCCCTCCTCCCCTCCCACGCCCTCCCCATAGAGGGAGGGCCACGGTGGGTGAGCAGGAGGCAGGGAGCTGCCTCCCAAGAGTCCACGCTGGGAGACATGGCAGGGAGGCACTAGTCCTTTGCTCATCTCTCCAAAGAGACAGGATGGGAGTAGCCCCACTCTCCTTTCACCCTGGGTCCCCGTACCCTCCCCACCAGCCCTGAGTCCCCCATGTCTGTGCCCGGCCAGGAGCTGAAGGACCTGGCAGCCCAAGTGAAGGATGTGTCAGTGACCGTTGACATGGACAGCCGCTGCCGCGTTGACCTGAGCGGCATCGTGGAGGAGGTGAAGGCCCAGTATGACGCCATCGCGGCCCGCAGCCTGGAAGAGGCCGAGGCGTACTCGCGGAGCCAGGTATGGGGCTGAGCATGCAGGCTGGAGAAGCGGCCTGGACAGCTGTCTCTGGGCCGCAGGCAGGGCTGGACTAGCGATGGCTGAGGTCGCTTGCAGCTCTGTGTCCTGAGATTCTATGAGCAGGGAGTGGGGATACACAGAGGTGGGGAGACCACAGCAGTCAGGTCACAGGCATGGAGAAGGTGGGAGCCCAGCAACGTGCCAGGCTCTGAGGGGTAGCCGGGAGGGAAGCCCCCAGTCTGTGCCCTCCAGAGCTCACAGCGGTGCTGTCACCCAGCAAGGCCAGGCAGATGTGGGCACAGCCCGTGGGGCTCATCTGGGCAGCCAGGAGGAGGCCACCCAGAGAGGGCCGTGGTGGGGGCAGGGGAGGGAACTTGGCATGGGGGAGGGTGGGAGAAGAAGGAGGGCAAGGGGCAAGGGGTGCTGGGAGGGACACTGTGAGCTGCCCCTCACTGCGACCTCCACACCCCTCCAGCTGGAGGAGCAGGCCGCCCGCTCGGCAGAGCTTGGGAGCAGCCTGCAGAGCAGCCGCAGCGAGATCACTGACCTCAATGTGCGCATCCAGAAGCTCCGGTCCCAGATCCTCTCCATCAAGAGCCACGTGAGTGTTTGGAGGACCCAGCCGGGGGCAAGGGCAAGAAGACACACACTCTCACGCACACTGAGGACAACCACAACCTGACTGAGTGGCCCTGAGCGGGTCACTTAGCACCTCTGCTAACACCTGGCTTTGGTGCACCTGACTCTGGAGACCTCTAGCCCCACCCCTGCCATGAAACCATGGGCCCACTTCCCACAAATCCTTCTCCTCAGTTTCCTAACCTGTCAAAGGGACAGTAGCACAGCCTCCTAAGGTAGTTACAAGGATCACACGAGCTTTGCACATAAGAGTGCTCTGTAAACGGGCTGGGGCTGCCGGGACGTCAGGAGGTCCCACCACCATGCACACCCAGAGCCCGCTGCCTCCCTCCCAGGCCCCCGCCAACCATACAGAGAAGAGAGTGCAGGCTGAAGTCCCAGCTTCCAGCCAGGACAAGCCTTCAGAGCAAGTGACACCCTGTAAGGACAGCTGGGATAGGCTCCTTTAGTGGCTTGTGGTACTTCCCTCAGGACTTAGGCAAATGTCTCTCTAGGTCTAACTGAACTCCCTCTTGCTGCATTGCAACCCATTAGCACACCCAGCAATGCCATTGCTCAGCTCTCCCTCCCCATGCGCCCCCAGCAAGGACAGTGGTGACTCCTGGCCATGGCCACTTTCTCCCTCTCTCGCCCCATTGCTGACCCTTTTCTCCGTCCTTCTGACTGCAGTGCCTGAAGCTGGAGGAGAGCATCAGGGCAGCGGAGGAGCAGGGGGAGCTGGCCTTCCAGGACGCCAAGGCCAAGCTGGCCCAGCTGGAGGCCGCCCTGCAGCAGGCCAAGCAGGACATGGCGCAGCAGCTGCGCAAGTACCAGGAGCTCATGAACACCAAGCTGGCCCTGGACATCGAGATAGCCACCTACAGCAAGCTGGTCGAGGGCGAGGAGAGCCGGTGAGAGGCAGGGCCAGCGGGTGGGGCTGGAGGAGAGGGCGGTCAGGAGGCGCAGGCCACTCAGAGTCAGCCTTTCCTTCCCCATGACTCAGTGGCATGGCTGGGAGTGACAACCAAGAATTGCCCTCCCCTTGCAAGCCCCCAGGCTGCCAATCCCAGGGGAGCTTAAGCCACAGGCTCTGTTTACATCCCACCATATTCCTCCCCCACCTCACATCCCAGGATGGACCTGCCCTCGGCCACCGTGGTCAGCGCGGTGAAGTCCCGGTCCAGAACTGGTAAGTCCTCTTGCCCTGAGAACCCACAGTGGGGAGGGCGAGGGGGTGTAGGGGATCATGACCCTAAAGGCATCATTTTAAGTGGCTCCCAAACCTCCAGCCCCTTCCCTCCCCCACCCCTCATGTCCCCTGTAGCTGCCTCCAGGTCAGGCCTCTCCAAGGCCCCCTCCCGGAAGAAGAAGAATAGCAAAGGTCCTGTGATCAAAATCACCGAAATGTCGGAGAAGTATTTCTCGCAGGAGTCGGAGGTCTCAGAGTAAGGCAGCTGGACCCATGGAACCCTAGGGCACTCCCACTGCAGCAGGAGGGTCTTAAGCTAGACTCAAGAAAGCAGCCTGGAGCCTCTAGGTTGGGAGGAGAGGCAAAACCTGATACTGAGCTGAGAGGAGGAGTGAAAACCGTCACTGCTGTCTGGCAGGCTGCGGGGTGGGAGAGGAACACCGCCAGCTGTTCAGAGCCCTCCCCTCCACCTCAGTGTCTCAGTCTTATCCTTCCAACCTTCTAGCCAGAGGAGGTCCTGACCGGCTAAACTGGAATGGGGTGGGTTTTGTCTCTACCTCCTCTTTCCTCGGAGGCTCTTCCTCCAACGTGGGCTCTGACCAAGGCCCCTTAGAGTCTTTTGCCCCAGGCTTGCCCTAAACTCCTATCTCCAGCCTTGTCCTGCCTCTGCCTTGGAACTGAGGCTGGTGCCCTGGCTCACCCAGCCAGCATGGGCCCCATCCTGTACCTGGAGTTCCCGGGGAGGCTGGGTGCTGAAGACCCCCTGGCTTTTCTGCACCTCCTGGGCTCCGCAGAGACCTCACAGTATTATGGAGCGTGGGGACTGAGGGGAGGAAGGTCCCTGGGTGTTTGGGACCTGAGCCTGGACCTCTGAGGTCAGCCCGAACACCTGCACCCCTCCCTCCTCCCCTGGGTCCCTCCCAGTGCACCACGGCTAGACTTGGACAGGCCACCCCAGCCAGCTCCCAGCCCTTCTCCAGAAGCAATTCTTGCCACAATCGACTCTCTGGGAGTGGAGGCCGGATGCCCCCTGAGACCAGACAGGAGAATTAGACCACCCCTTCCCCTGCCTGCCATTCTGGGATCACACCCGAGCCTGGGATCTGAGCTCTCCGTCCCAAGCCCAGGTGTTTCCCAGCCTGAACACCTGGCTTTGGTGCACCTGACCCTGGACACCTCTAGCACCACCCCTGCCATGAAACCCTGGGCCCGCTTCCCACAAATCCCACTTCTCAGGGCCTCTGCTCTCCTCTCCATGGGACCAGACAGCCTGGCCCTCCCCGCCTTTGCATGCACTGAGGAGCCCAGGGACTCGCCCAACCTGAGGGGTCATAGCTCCTCCTCCCCCTCCTGCCCTGTCCTCCCTCCCAGCCCACTCTCCCTGCCTCCGACAGGCCATGAAGAAGGCACAGTCCAGGCAGGTCTGGGAGTTTCTGAGCCCTCGAGGTCAGGCTGTGGAGCCCCCATGACGGCCTTAAAAGAGCTCAACCAAAGAGAAAGTATCTGGGGTTGGTAGGAGTAGTATGTCCTCCTCTTGGCTCCCCACTTTGGAGCTTGCAGGGGGATCCTAGCAGCTCCAGCCTTTCACCCCATAAGCTACCTTCCTTCCTTCCCTCCTTCCTTCCTTCCCTCCTTCCTTCCCTCCCCACCGCCATCTCCTCTTGGAGCCTGCCTGGCTCTTTATTGGTTTCCAAGGGAGTAAATCTTCAGCAGAGATACAAGTTATATGGAGTATATATTATTTTTTTCATAACTTATGTGGCTTTTAACTTATTGCTTCCCTTCCTGTTTCTGCGTAATCAGTGCTGCATGTATTATCTGATAGATGACACGTGTTCCAGCCACCCCACCTGACCGGCTATCTCAGGGCAATGCCCCCTGCTCCCTGCCAAGGGATGAATAAAGTGTCGAGATTTGTCCATGGATAAAGCCCTGTGTCTGTTGTTATCTCCCTCTCAGGGTTGGTCAGTCACTGGTCAATTGGGTTGACCCTGGGACATTAGGAATTCTCTGGTTATAGGGAAAGGGGTGCAGGGACCTCGTTATACCTTCAGACCAATGCAGCTTGGACATGAAAAGATCTCCTGCCACCGTCCCACCAGGAGACTGCACCAACACTGACCTACGTCCCCAGCACCTCCTGCCGTGGCCCGGCACCACGTGGGCCAGGCACCAGCGCATACACGGGGGATTCCCCAGGTGCTGGCAGGGCTTCTTCTCAAGCACTGCTGCCCCACTTGGAGCTGGCACAACCCAGAATATATTCCCATGGGTACAAGCCTAGTCCTGCCCAATCAAACTCCAGATCAACAAATAGGGATGGAGGATCTTTTCCAAGCCCAGCCCCGTGCTAGAACACCGAGATGGCTGTGTGCCCCTCCACCGCAAGAAGCTCCCAGTGGGATTGGGAGATAAGATAGCGAGTGAAGATATCCACCCTGGATTTTCCTGCCAAGTGCAGAAGTGGGTGCTATTGATTGAAGGTCAGAGCACAGAGGGGCGTGTGGAGGAAGAGGGGCCCTAAGTGGGCACAGAGGGGCTTACTTGGGAAGCAGATTGAAGGAAGAACGGGTGTCTCAAGGAAAGGAAGTTGGTGGGGGGAGAAGGAAGTTTGAAGCATTTGTGTCCTGGCCCACCCACTCACCAGCCATGAGACCTCAGGTAAATGAAGCCTCAGTTTCCTCATCTGTAAAATGGAGCCCTTCCTCCCTCCCCTCACAGGGTGTTTGGGGATCCGCTCCTGTTGGGAATGCCGCGTCTCTTGCTTCCAGCGCTCTGAACTGCAATAGTTCAACAAATGTAAAGGATTATTAGCAATAGTGTTATTGTTGCTACACATGTTAAGGATAAAAGACAACCAACTAGTAGAGTGACTCAAATGCAAGCAAATAGACCTCGTGCTGGCTCACTCAGCATAGCACAGCCAGGCCCTGGGCTGAAGTTCAAAGACTCAGGTTTACTCATTCTTCTAGGGACCCTGAGGAACGGGCTCTGCTCTCAAAACTCAGGAAAGACTGACAGGTAGACCGCATACCCACCAGAGAGAGGCCTAGAGCCGAAACCTGCGCTCTCGTTGTGTCTTTGTTTTCTATTTCATTAATTTCTGAATAGGAATGTGAACTTCTGAATCTGAATATGAATTTCATAGTCAGGAATTACATGACCTATTTGTTATTTCCTTCTTCTTCCTTTGAGTTTATTATTTTTATAGTTTTCCAATTTCTTGAGTTAAATGCTTTAATTTTTTATCTTCCTTTTCAAAACAAGATTCTTTGAAGATCACAAATTTCCCTCTAAGTACCATTTGACTGCTTCCTGTCATTTTCATTTGTAGCATTTTTATTATCATGTAGTTAAAATGATTTTATTCTTTGACTTATAAGTTATTTAGAAATTTATGACCCAGAGGATGTTGGTACTTTAAGATGGGAGTCTGACAACCTCCTGATTTGCTGGCAAATTAATAAACTCTTGCCTTCTCCTCAAAAAAAAAAAAAAAGAAAGAAATTTATGACCCACATATGGGTCATTCATATCCACATTTATTGGACATATCCTTAGCTGGCCCTGCTGTGGATGCTTAGGGGGACATTAAATTCATGGAGCCTCAATTTCCTCATCTGTAAAATGGAGCAAAGCCTTTCTCCACTTCCCTCACAGGTCGTTTGGGGATCCGATG
>CAUYSK010125202.1:0-23265 GCA_963575035.1 Avahi laniger | reverse complement strand
GTTGCCCTGGCTAGAGTGAGTGCCGTGGCGTCAGCCTAGCTCACAGCAACCTCACACTCCTGGACTCAAGTGATCCTCCTGTCTCAGTCTCCTGAGTAGCTGGGACTACAGGTATGAGCCACCATGCCCGGCTAATTTTTTCTATATATATATTTTTTTTAGTTATCCAGATAATTTTTTTCTTTTTTTTTTAGTAGAGACAAGGTCTCGCTCTTGCTCAGACTGGTCTCGAACTCCTGAGCTCAAACAATCTGCCCGCCTCGGCCTCCCAGAGTGCTAGGATTACAGGCGTGAGCCACCGCGCCCAGCCATGGAGGAAATTTAAATGCATATTAACAAATCAATCCGAAAAAGCAACATACTGGGTGCTTCCAATTATGTGACATTCTGGAAAAGGTAAAACTAGAGAGTAAAAGGATCGCTGGTGGCCAGGGGTTAGAGGAGAGGGGCTGGAACAGTTGGTGAAGAGCGGATTTTTAGGCCAGAGACACTACTCTGCATGGCGCTGTTACACAATGGTGGACACAGGTCATTATCAGTTTTCCCAAATGGAACGTGCACCATGGAAAGGTGCCCCTGCTGTAAGCCATGAACGGCGAGTGACGATGACGTGTCAGTGTGGGTCCATCGGTTGTAACAGAACGTCCACTCCGTGGAGGACGCTGGTAAGGGGGGCTGTGTGGGGGAACAAGGGGGAAACCTTGTTTAGGAAATCTCTGCACGTGCTGCTCACGTTTCCCCTGAACCTAAAACTGCTTTAAGAAAATAAAGTCTATTAAAGAGAAAAACAAAAAAATAAAATTAAAATACATTTAATTTTAAAATACATTAAAATACCATTAAAAATACATTTTTAAAAAGGTATTGAATCTACTGTAAAGTTAAAAAAATGACTGAACAAAATTGGGTAGGAAAAGTAGTTAGATCTTGATGCGAAATGGGACGAGGGTGTCAAATGCGAGAAAGGTGACCTGGAAAGCCACCGGAGGAGGCACTCGCTGACCGCAGCCCTTCCCGTTGCTGGCTGACTATGGACAGAAACAAGATCACCAGAATGTTTAATGAGTTATTTGCTATTTATTGTCATTTACTATACACTCAATTGATATTTATTATTTTGTGTAAAAACATGATATAGTATGCCTATTGTCATTGTAATTTTTTAAAAATATTTTAAATTTTTAATTATAAATCAAGGTCTACAGTAGCTGTAAGATTTGAATTTAAATATTATTTATGTTATGAATGTGAAAAATATAAAGAAAACAGAATAGTTAAGGAAGAGCAGACATTTAACGTCCATCTCATCTGGCGTTGATATATATTGATTTCATCCTTGCACTTAATTGTTCAATGAAAGATTTAAAGAGTATGACAAAAACACTTAAAATAAATTGCTTTGAGAAACAAAGAGTTTGAGACAAATAGAATAAAATAATATATTATTAGGTCTGTATATGGTCTTCAAAATCATTAAAAGCTAGTTGAAAATGAGGCTACATATTTTCCATCTTCCTGTGTTTACTCAGAGTTATTGCCTTTATCCTTAGATTGATTATTTTATATTTTACAACACCTTTAACCTACTAAGATTATTATATAAATATTTTATAAAAATACTTTCTGAACAAAATTTGTTCAGTTCCATGGAGAAAAAATTTAATAATCATGAATAACTAATCTTTTAAAAAATTATAATTATGCATTAGAGAAACATTTTTGAATTGGAAAAAATTGTGAGGCAGCATTAATTTAGAATATAAAGATGAGGAAACCACCTTGGATAACAACATATTGAACTATTTTTCCAATTACATTTTGGGCATTATACGAAATGCTGTGTATTTACCTATTTTTATATGCAATCAGACAAAGATGATGCTCAGGAGAGGAGAGCGTAGAATAGTAGGGCAGTTCACATTTGAAATTAGAGAATCCATGAGATTTTGGAAATATGGATCCAAGATGGCGCAGTAACCAATTAACTAGGAATCTCCTCAAAACATGCATACATAATTTCTACGAATTTGCTTATTTTAAGGAAGATAGTATTAATAATGGAAATGCACATACATAAAAGAAGAAATAAAACTGTGCAGAATATTCATAAAATGATCTAAACTTAGTACTAAATAAAATGCTCAGCATATGAGGTGGGCACGTCAAAATTAGATGGAGCCAGTTTAAAGATGATCCCAATGATCGAATCTGAAAAGAATTGAGCAATAATTATGATAATAATGGCTTATAACCCTAGGAAAAATAAATAAATACCTATGAGTCTACACTGATATAAAGAAATAATTGTTTAAGTAAATAAATGGGAGTGAAGGAACGTTCTTCCTTGCTGTAGAATTCCCATCAATAAATGAAGAAGGAATATTATACAATATACAAACATACAGCTCAAGGAACATCATTTAAAAAAAACACAAGATATAAAATCAGCAGTTAGTGAACATCACCCTAATGTTTGCTGTAGACAAGAATTACCAATAGATGCTGAAATTAAGGAATGAAGGCATGATAAGAAATAAGTTAACTGCATAGTTTCAAATGATCCCCTACAAAACTGCTTATTAATTACACAGGGAAAAATCGTAGTAGAGAAACCTATTAGATTCCACCTTAACTAAATGATCAATTTATCTTCATCAATGACAGAAAATATTCATGTAATACACTAGTTGGTATCATGCACTGAGAAGGCCACATTATATGTGTGGTATCTTCACAATCTTAATTTATTCATGAAAAATGAACACAAATTTAGGGACATCCACAAAATAACTGGACAGCATTATTCAAATGTGTTAAGATCGTGAAAGTTAAGTCTCTCCCTGGTTGAGCGGGTTAAGGTGACATAAACCCAGTCTCCACGTGGGACTCCTACCTGAACAAGATGTTAGCAGAACAGCTGGTAGGTTGAAAAAGCCTGCAGATTAGTTAATAGCACTATATTAATGTTAATGTCCTGATTTTGATAAATGAATTAAGGTTCTATAAAATATTAACATTTGGGGAAGCTGAGAGAAATGTACAGGGAAACTTTTTTTATGGCTTCTGAAAGTTCTTATGATCTTGTAATTATTTCAAAATGTAAAGTTAAACATTAGACAGATTTTAAAAGCAAATAATTTCTTAGGAATTTTGGCTTTGAGAGTCTAATATTTTTAATCTTTCTTTTTGAGATGTTATCTACCCTAAGTTTTTTCTAAGCTACCTCAAAAATTGCTAATTTATTCTGTTAACTAGCCAATATGGGACAAAACAATCAAATGAATAAACATATTTTTGAACAGTTATTTCTAGACATTTCAGTATGCGCTGTGAAAATGAAGAAATAGAGGCAAGTTTTCTGTCCTAGAAAAGCTTACAGTTCAACTAGGAATGTGCAGGGTCCATATGTTTGCAAAGCCTAATGATGCCAAAATGTGATATACCAAAAAGCGCTTTTGGAGCACAGAGGAGAAAGAGGTTGCAAAGCTGTGATAATCGAGGGGAGCGTCGAGTTCCAGTTGATTTTAGGGGGGTAGGATGGCTTAACCCAAACGTGGTTGCACGATCGTAAATAAGGTTTGGAGCACAGCCTCACAGACTCCGGTAGGCTCCGAAAACTGAGTAGGCCACTGCGGTCAGAATGAATATGCTTTTAAAATAATAATTGCAATGAGATCATATATAATTTGTTATGAAATAACTATATCTATCCTTAGAAAATAATCATCACAATAATCTTATGAGGCATTTTTAATCATTCAATTCACTTTTACAAATGAGAAAGAGGTTAGAAGGATGGAGTGAATTGTCGGAGACGAGCGGTGGAAACAGCTGGTCTGACCCTGCAGACATGTTTCCGAGGGAGGAGAGAAGCAGCCGGAGAGGAGACTTGTCTCTCTCTGATCCAAGGAGACGTGTCCAGAGAGGATGAATGTCCTCAGGCAGGGAAGGAATTTGTGTTGCGGATGCTTTGTAAGCAATCACGCTCCTTTGTCTGAGATGCATGGTAATCACACGCTAGTGTTGGTGGGTCGTTTAGAAAAGACTGACCCCATCTCTGGTATAAAAACGCCCTTTGTCGCTGTGGCCTGAGCCACGTGGAAGCAATCACACTCAACAGTCGTCGCGCAGACAGAGCAATCAGCGCCCTGTGTCTGAGGGCCTGCAATGGGTGGGGATGGAGGGTTGGAAAGTGGAGACTCTCTGGGTAAAGTCTGGACCATACCTGGGCCCTTCTAGATCTTACTCTCAGGAAACTCCAGGAACTGCGAGTCACAGGTGTCTGTAGTCAAGGGACCAGGTTTGTGAGTTCAGTTTTAGACATTTGAATGTGAGATTCATTTAAGACAAGTGGAGGTGTTAGGTAAACCACCTCATCACAAGAAAGGGATTTGGGTTTCGGATGCAGATGCGGCAGTCACCCGCACATTGGCAAGCAGCGTGTCAGCAGCACACGCAGGTGTGAGACACGATCCAATTCGTACAACGTAAGCTCCACAAGGTCCTAGCAATCTGCCCAATCATGCCATCCGTGAAAATTCATGTAGCAACGAAACGTGGTCAGGTGATTGAAGGACTCTAGGGAGAGCACTCACGGGACTCCACGGAGCAGTCTAGAATAAAGTTTAAGAAAGCTCAGCAGGAGGAAAACGTGCAGAGATGTACACACACCTCAGGGCTCTTGCTCAGTCACGTGGAATGACTCTGTCCTTAGACTGTTTCCTACCGAGACACGGGTGACATAGCTTGGTTTTAGGGACTTGTTGTCCCTGAAACAGATGTTGACTGAGGACTTGTGGTCTGTGAATAAGTTGTATGTCATGGACACTCGCTGCGATCTCCTAATGTTGGGTAGGCAGCGAGGGACTCCAGGTCTCCCAGGGACGAAGGTGGGTGCCGCTGCAAGTCACCCCCCAACGGGCTTTCAGGGAGGCTCATGGGAGACCCGCATGCCAGTAAGACTCAGGTCGTGCACCTCCCAACTGTCCAATCGAAGAGGTCCGTGGTGACGTCTGAGCCACATGAGGTCCCAAACAGGGCACTGTAAGACCAGACGCAGACCATAACCAGGCCCCTTTTGTGTGTGTGTGTGTGTGTGTGTGTGTGTGTGTGTGCTCCTTCCTTTTGCCCTCCCTTTGCTGTGACGGTGGGTCCAGCCATCTCCTGTGGCGTATGTACCGCGCTCTTGCTCTGTACCCCCATCTTTCTCTCCTCGGTAAGCCTCATTTTCGTGCTTGCCTGACTTGGGCCTGTCTGGTCATTCTTCCGCCATGAGCGCGCCAAGAACCGACATGGCTCCTATCCCCACTCCTTCTCCGCTGGCTTCGAAACCCTCTGTTCCCGCTGTCTTTGGAGTGATTGGCTGCGTCCAGCCCACATTTTCAGGGGGATTTCTGGCCACAACATTTTGGGTAAGATGTCATCCACATTTGCCTGTTTGTTTTAGTGTTGTTATCCTGGTTGTTTTACCCGGTGTTCAGTAGGAGAGGATTGAAAAGGAAACTTCTGTGTTCTGCTGCTACAATGGGATGGCCTGAAAAAAATGGCAAAATATTTTTGTCTCTTTAAAACTCCTCCCAACTCTTTTTGGGAACTGCAGCCTGGCCTGCAGCCCCGAGGCAGGTTAAGTCCTTTGCTATAAGAGGTAACTGAGAATCCCAGGCTGGTGCCAGCCCCCAGGTGGTCCCTGGCGGTGCTCTGTCTTTGGCAGGGATGGGACAATTAGAATCGCTAACCACAGGAGCCTAGAACTGAGGGCTCTCCCTTTACAAGCTCTGTGTTTCTGCTTATGGGGGGTGGGGAATCTGGATTTTGAGGTGAGAAGGTCTACCATTTTTCCTCCTGTGCTGGCAAAGTAGTAGACTTCTCTGTCCTTCTCCTCAAACCATTTGTTTTTGTTCTTCTGATGTCGCCTCGAGGACAAGTGCCGACTTTTCGGTAACACTGCTAGACCCCGAATCTCCACCTGAGTGAAACTTAGTAATATATGTTGTCCTAGGAAGTTACACTTGCTCCAGGTGTTCAGGATTATTTGACAAAATTGTACACCAGTAAAAAGAATTTTTAATCTACAATCATATTATAGTTCTATAGGACTTTGTTAAAAGTCCAATTTATATTAATAAAATAAACTATGCTATTAATGAAGATGAAAATTTTGAAACAAAGTCAGAGTGCTTCTCTAAGTGCATACAGGACGGCGGGAATTCAGTCACGTGTGCTTTCTTCTGTGCATGCGAGTTTATCGGTGGATGCCACAGGAGCTCAGGAAACTTCATCCTGAAACATGACAACTTGGTATGAAGAGTATTTTGAATTACAGGCCCTTCTAGATCCGAAAGCACTGGAAGGGTCTTTCTCTCTAGCTGCATAAACCAGACTGATCAGTCAAAGAACAATTTACTTATCTTCCTCTACGTGTTTTCTCAACATATTGCAGGAAAGAAGGTCAAGAACGCAACCAGACCTGGCCCAAATCATTTTATACACAATACCTGTGCTCGGGTCAGTTTACAAGTTTACAAGTTTACAAGTCCCCATCCATTCATCCTACCTAGCAACCGTTTATTGGCCCTAAACAGAATTACCTGTACTCCTCATCGCTCCTCCCCTGTAAAAGGCGTGTATAAAATATCTGGATTCCATTGGGATACGGAGTAGTCACGCTGTGATTCTCCCCAGGCACATGGTAAATAAATAAACCTCTCTCTGTCATTATTCCGCCTTCACTGAGAGTTGATCTTTCAGTGAAGCTTCGGCAGAGAGGCGAAGTGTCCTGTCACCCCCAAGACGCACACAGGAATGATCGTAAAGGAAACTTAGGTAGCACATGCCAAGTCAGTACTGGACAATAAAAACATTCCTACCACTTTTTCAAATATAGCTTATTAAATGGAGCTATAAGGTATAAAAAAAAAACCAATTTGCTTTTACAGCTTTGCTAATGAGCTGACATCATTTTAACTAGATATTAAAAGCATATATGTACTTAGAGAAATCTGTGTCTTTTATCACATTACCTGTTTCATTTTTTAAAGGAAAATCACACTTCACCTTCACCAGTTCTTTGAAAATAATTGCAACAAGAGGAAAATCGCAGACCAGCATGAAAAAAAAACGCAACAAAGAACAGTATCTTTTACCTCCTGTCAGGAAGTAGTTTTGAAAACAAATCTCGTCAGCCTAGTGTGACTTCAAAGAAGAAATTGCTTCAGCAGGAAAATCTGGAAAGCACATTGTATGACTACGTACCATAGCATTATGTCTAAAAGCCATGTGAAATTATGTTTGCACCTTAATTGAAAAATACTTTATTATTAAAAATTGCTAACAGTCATCTGAGCCTTCAGAGAGTCATGATCTTTTTGCTGGTGGGGGATCTTGCTTCAATGTTGCCGATAGTGCTCTGACCATAACGGCCGGGGCAACAAAAAATAGTTAGAGATTTTTTTATGTTACCCCATTCAGAGTGGAGACTCCGACTCCAGAATCCTGCTTTGAAGAGGCAGGAAGAATTCGTGCCATACTTCTTCATGAAGATTTGTAGATGGTTAACTTCAATTTGTAAATGCTCATCATATATTATTTTCATTTGACACATTCAGGTAACCATAGTGTTCTGGTTCCAAAAGTAATATATTTTCGCTACAGAAAATGCTGAACACGGATCTAATCTATATTACAAACAACTGTGGTGCGAGTCACCATCAGGCTTGTGGGGGGGGGGTGGAGCGAGGAACGGGAGGGGAGGAAGGAGGAGCGCGATGTAAGAGGTGACGGTGACGTCGTCGGAATTCTCCTCAAGGTAGGAAAGGCCCCTCTCCGCTTGGTGTTAACAACAGATCATAACGTGATAATCCTGGGATAGGTAAAAACCACCAAAGAACCATAACAAATGCTGATATAAATTCACCACTTAATATGTATCAAGATTTTCTTAGCAGAATAAAATAAAGCCTTAACAGAAACAGAAATAAAAAGGATTCATTGAGATAGCATGGCCCCATTAACATGGCTGAAGGCAAGATTCCCTGGAGGGGGTAAGGAAGGATGAATTTTAAGAATTTGATGTCCAGCACTCAGCATTTAGCTTTTGCCTATGTTGCATAGCCATGTGGCCACTTTTTTCCCCTCAAATTAAATACCTTACCTCTAGCCGATAGTTCATTTTAACTTGAAGAAAGAAGGACTTCAGGAAATGTGCAAAAAGTGAAATACAGAGATCCAAAGGTCACAAGAAAATTAAAAATGCCTTCCAGAGACAGCCTGTGGTTATCGAGTAGGATGCTGAATTTTCCAGTAAACATTCGATCCCTCAATCACCTCAGTTACCTAAGTCAGACAGTGCAGAGAACTGGAGATCGTAATTGGAGGCAATCTGGAGACTGGTGTGCAAATTGTCATTTACGGTTGTCTTTGGGCAGAGGGACACGCCCCATAGGTGCCAAACAGGACCGCCAAGATTCACTGTGAAATGAAACAACTTGCTCCCTCTCCTTATCCAGTTCACGCCTGCTCTAGGCAGAGGTCTACGGTCACGGAATGGAAATATCATTGGTTCCTTTTCTCTCTTTCACCTGCTGCTACCGTTGCCTAACTGAATTCAATAATAAAAAGACTTGATTAACATTTGAGCAAAGGATCTCAATAAATATTTTTCCAAAGGAGACCTACAAATCTGCCATAAACATACCTGAAAAGATGCCTGGTATGATCAGACAGGGAAATTAAATTCAAAGCCATAATGAGATACCACTTCACGCCAGCTACGGTGGCGAGAATCATGATGGCAGATGACCGCAAGTCTGCGGAGCGCGTGGAGAATTTGCCCCCCTCATCTTTAGTGCGGATGTGAAATGGTGCAACTGCTTTGGAAAATATTCTGGCAGATCCTCAAATGTGTAAACACTGAGTTTCCACAGGACCCAGCAGTTCCACTCCTAGATATATAACCTCCAGATGAAAATATGTGTCTACGTAGAAACTTGTACCCAAGTGTTTATGGCAGCCTTATCCTAATAGCCGATAGCTGAAGACAACCTAAATATGCACCAACGGTGAATGGGTGAACAAAATCGATGTATCTATACAGTGAGATATTATTTAGCCATACCATGAATAAATTACTAAAACATGCTGCACTGTAGGTAAACCTGGACCATATTATGCTAAAGTGAAAAAAGCCAATCACAAAAAACATCCTGTTTTGATATGTACAATGTATAGTGATCCGATTAGGGTAATTAGTATGTCCATGATCTCACCGTTGCTTTGTGTGGACAACATTCAGTATCTTTTTTCTAGCCATTTGAAACTACCTTATAAATATTATTACATAATTATATACATAATTATATACATAAATATTATGTATCGATTACAAAATAAAAAAATATATACTTTATGATTCCATTTATATGAAAGTCCAGAATTGGTAAATCTATGAAGACGGAATGTAGGTGAGTAGCTGCTTAGGGCTGAGTAGTGCGTGGCCCTGGGCAACCAGGGAAGGGCAGTGAATCGGGACAGGGTCTCCTCTTGAGACGACAAACTGTTCTATAACTCGTTGTGGTGCTGGTTTCGCATCCCTGTGAATATACTAAAACCATTGAGTTGTATACTATAA
The DNA here is from genome assembly GCA_963575035.1 of Avahi laniger. Lineage (NCBI taxonomy): Eukaryota > Metazoa > Chordata > Mammalia > Primates > Indriidae > Avahi > Avahi laniger. The sequence continues at coordinate 13,640 of CAUYSK010125202.1, read as the reverse complement.
ATGGGGGAATTGTATGGTGTAGGAATTCTTATCTCAATAAAGCTGTTTTATTTTTTTAAAGGTCTCTGTGAACTGTGCAACTTCTGCCTTTTTCAAAAACAAGAAAATTAGAGTGCAACCGTAGACTCGTCACAGCTCGAGGCCACGTGTCAGGTGCTGGGTGGACAGCGGGAGCTGGGAGGAGGCGCAAAGTCACACAGACCGTGGGTTTATTCCTGAGAATCAGGACCAGGACCCGCTACATCAAAGCAGAAACTCGTCATTCCAGCAAAACGAAGCAAACTGATAGTCAGAATTACAATTAGAACAGAAAATTAGAAAAATTCTAATAAGTAAAAGCAGTCTCATAAGGGATGTGAGGGATACAGAAAAAGTTAAGGGACAATTTTAAATTAGATATTTTAAAAAAGCTGAAGCCTGAGAATGATACTCTTTCATTTTGATGTTTTCACTAAAAACGTTAACAAATCCATATTTTGAATGATTCCGATGAGTCATTTACTTTGTTTTAATTACTACTTGTCATTTTTTATAAACATAAACTAAATGACTCTGACAACTAGTCGGGTGCGGTGACACCGGCATTTGCCTTCAGTGATGTGATTTCACTTTCAACAGAGTAGAAACCTCGCTCAGAATGAGTTTAAAGGAAAAAAATAACTTCAACTGATGGAGTCAGACCCTCAGTCCAGTCACGCGGACGTCAGGAGGAGCGACGTGTACCCACACGTGTTGCCCCCGAAGCCCAGTGTGAGATGTGGGCGTTTACTTGGTTTACATTGCTTTCTGCTCACTGCTCTCCTATTTTAGCCAACCCTGGCATTGCGGAGCGATGACCATCTAAATCCCGAAAAGCACCATTGTGAATGTCGTACAAGAAATCGAGAAAGAAGAGAAGTAGATGGGCACTGCAGATTTAGGTTCTGTTGATTTTTAAGTTTTGCACAGGCAATGAGCACAGCAATAGATGAAAGAGCGGAAGTCACCGGTGAGCCGCTGCTCTCTGTCGCTCACTGTTGCCACGGTAACAGCATCCTGTGCTAGCTGGAGCTGGGAGCCGTGGCTGCGCCCCGTTGCTGTGTCTCCAGAATGGCACTAGGCTGCTAGATTGGAAGCATCATAGATGGCCTTAAATTTAAGAAATTCAGAAGAGGATCATAATGCTTATTACAGTGGAGGGGTCTTTACAATATGGACATAATAGGAAGAAAATGGAATTTAAACATATGTTTAATTAGACAAGATAAATAAGAAAAAAAGAAACTTGCAGATCACGTATTTATCTATTTCTACGCCTATAACTTCTTGGTGGAATCCTCATCACTTGAACAACAATGATGGATTATTTAACCCCGCAAACGGAACTGACGCAGGGGCGCCTGTGTTCTGACCTTGCAGAGTACATTCTATAGCTCCCTTTTGTGGCCGGCCGCTTGATGAAATTACAATGCAGCACAATACACTCTTGAGAGAATTTTCTATTTGTTCCAAACGCTTTTTTGGAATAATATGTATACTTATGAGCTGTATACTGCCTTTAGAATACTATACTATTTTCTCAGTTTTCAATGGTAGCCCAATTTCTGCCACTTTCTGCTCAGTGGATTTTGAATAAGAAACAGAAAGCGTGCAGCTTGGGTCACAGTGAAGTACTTTTTACCGCTTCTCAGGTATCTGTGCCTTACCACACCGATGGCACCCGCTTTTCTTGAACATATTCCATTTGCCTCATCCTTCGATAAGGGAGCTGTGAGACTGGGTCAGACAGAAGGACGGCACTAAGTGGTCTTTATTCCACGTAACACGGACGTGGCTACTCCCCGCAACCTCGATCAAATCCAGGACTTCATCTACTGCAGGTCTTCACTGAGTGTGGCTTGAGACAAACACGAGATGATACCGATTAGTCCTATTTTTAATTCAGGACCAGGAATACTGACTGAGCATTAATGCCTGGCAATTTTGCCATATTTCCTCTTCGAGACAATTATTTCACCCCCTCCCTTCTGTCTCTGGAACCCCTAAAATACCCTGGAACTGGTGTGAAATGCATTCAACCTCTGCTGACATTCAATCTAGCTATGAAACTTTGGATCCCACTGACTTTATTCTAAGATTGCATTTGTGCGTGGGCGTGTATATAAGAAAACATATGTTCATGATGGTTTTTAAATTTATTTACTTAGGACCTATTTTGTTAGGCTCTCAGTAAACGAATGCTGGTGATAGAAATATAACTAAAGCACAATATTGCACAAGTGTTTCTCTTTGGAAAAAAACACTACCATCGTAGTTCAGTTGGGATAACAATATAGAAACACACCCATAATTACAATATAATATAGAGAATATGGCAAAGAATAAGTAAATATATTTTTAATAGAAGCCTTTTAAAATCTGTATTAGAAAAAAAGAGAAGGAGAATTAGAGGCAAAATGACTGGAAGGTTTTCCTTTGAATATTATGCACAGTTATATCATAATTCAAGATATGGAATGCTAACATTTCATGGTTTATAACCTTAATTTTACTCGGAATTTAATAAAGAATAACTTACTTGAAAAATAGAAGTTAAATAACTTATAAACACCAAAAATTTGTTCTTATGTCACTCAAATTCTTTTTCTTGAATATCCATCTACACAGTAACATCCACCTGAATCTAACAATGAAACAGAAACTGAATTTTTCCTTGTAGTTGATAATAAAAATTATATATGTGATAGTTTTATTTTCTCTTGGCCACTGGAAAACTCATTTTTATTAGATAAAACTTACGTGGTGTTAAATGTATTTATTTCTTTGCACTAGTTTCTGATTTATTTCTAAGTTTTGTATAATAATATAAACATTTTATATATATATCATATTCAAGAAGATTATCTGTATTATTTCAAATCACTTCTGAAATTGAATTTACATTTTTTCTTGTGAAAAATCCTAGGGGTGAACGTGGCAACCAAAGGTTAAATATGCTGCCCTAGCTGTTTTACGTATAGAAAGAAAAGAAAAATACAAAGGTAGATGATACAGATAAATGTTGTATTTCCTGTTGTTTTGTTGCATTTGCCACCCACAGTAAGAATTATGTTTTATAACAGGATTCGAACACATGCCACACACACATACACACATAGGCACGCTTACACATCCAACAAAGGTAAGAATACCTTTATTTAATTAATTAGTTAATTAAATTATTTATTATTATAGACACGGTCTCGCTCTGTCTCCCAGGCTGGAGTGCAGTGGTGCAAACAGCGCTCACCGCAGTCTCAACATCCTGGGTTCGGGCGATGCTCCTGCCTCATCCTCCGAGTATCTGGAACTGCAGGCACCACGCACCACCTCCCGCTAGTTTTTCTTATTTTTTGTAATGAGGAGGTCTCACTACAGTCGTTGCCCAGGCTGGTCTCGAACTCCTGGCCTCAAGCAGTACTCCTCCTGCCTTGGCCTCCCATAGTGCTAGGATTACATGTGAGGGCCACACACCTGTCCGTTACCCATTTTGTAAGGAGTGTGGTAGACAGAACAGTGGCCGCCAAACACTTCCACATCTTAATCATCCGAACCTGTAAGGAGGTTACGAGGCAAAGGAGAACTAAATTCGTAGATGGAAATAAATTTGCTAATCAATTGGCTTCGAAATAGTGAGATTACCCTGGATTATCCAGGTGGGTCCAGTGTAATCACAAGTCTTTAAAAGTAGAAGACGGAGGCCTCGGAGTCGGAGTTGGAGAAGAAAACGTGACAGACTCCTGATTGGACGTGGTTCCCACGCAGTACTGACACTTAACCCTCACAGGACCTCAGCCGAGGGGACACAGTGTGCGGCCCCACCCAGCAGCAGTCGCTCCTGCGACACAGGCGTGATCCAAAGTAGCGAGTCTACGCTGGAATTACCTGTAGGCTTTCAACAGCCACATTTCCAGCCTCGACTCCAGAGACTCGAGTTCAGCAGATCACGATGAGCCTAAACATCATGTAGGGTGTTTGCGTTTTCCGTTTTTTTTCAAACTCTTCATGCGATTTTGATGCAGTGAAGTCTGGGAATGGTGAACTAGAACAGCGTGATTCCCCACGGATGCTGGGAGCAAGGGTGGACTGGTGCGAAAGCACGGGTGTAGCAAAGTCACCAAATCTCGTCTGATTCTTCATCTGCACCTAGTGAGCCATCTGTCTACTCTAGTGATACCATTTCAGAAATTTGGGAAGCGTTTAAAGATTTGTGCATTAGGATCAAGATCCGCAGGTGAGATCTACTTTCTTTCCCTGATTTTACAAACACTGAACTAAAGCTTTGGTGCAGGTAAGGTGAGAACCCCCGGGGAAAATAAGTTCTGGCCGAGGTTAAAAATAAAATCACACACTAGACATCAGCAAAGCAAAATGGGAAGCTAGCACGGGGACCTGGGAGGGTTCTAGGAAGGCAGCCAAGAAAGAAAGCTGGGAGAGGAGCCACGTTCAGCCTGCCGGTGTGCGTAAGGTCAGATTTAGGGCAGGTGTTGTGAGGAGTCTCAGGACGCCTTGGTGGTTTCTTGGAAACGTAGCAAGGCCTGCAACACCCCCACCCATCATTCTAAGGTTGCGAGGGCTCAGTTAACACAGGAATGGCAGGCGCTGGAAGACGGGTCTCAGGATTTTGTGGGAGAAAGCGGTCTTGGAGTACCGACAGTGGAGTGACTGTTAGAGCCTGTCTTGACCGGAGGTGACAGGCGCTGAAGTCTGTTCCGTGCATTAGACCTCTTGCTGCAAAGGGATCATGATAACTTCAGTAAAATCTCATCTTGTGCCTCGTTCAGAGGTGCTGTGGAAAGAAAACTGAGGTTATATCATTGTTCATAAAATTTTACTCGAGGTGGGATTGCAGTGTAAAGAAAGCCCTTTGTGAGAATAACTTTTTATCTGCGTAAAAAGACACTGTAAGTTGTCCCTGCTAGTTCTAATCTTCAGTTACATAACGAGGAGAAAGGTGTATTAATAGTTGAAAGATGAGGAGCCGTGCTGCCAGACAGCCTCTGAACCAATTTTGGAAAGATCATTTCCTCCTAATCGGAAATTTTAACCTGAATCTGTCACTGCCAGGTTGCGACGCTGCCCCGGGACACTATCAGGTCACAGAGACTGCGCTTTGCGTTGGAGCGGTGGATCGCGGCGAGGAAAGACACGACTCCGCAGACCAGCAGCGAAGGCTTAGCTCTCGCTCTAGCACAGTGCACGGTCGCTGTGGGCCCGCTCCACGTCCCTTCCCTTGGGGACCACGGGTTTTCGGCAGCCTCTTCCTAGAGCGTGACCATTCCTCATGGCACTGTGGGGGGAGAAAAGGATGGAAACCGCACACACGTGGATACAAGAACTGGTGTGGTTGTGTGTGTGTAGTATGTATGATTGAAACGCCATTGTAAGAATCTACCAAAAGAATATTAGTAGTTTCGGGCTCTATAAAGAAGCAAGCAGAGACCAAAGGGGTCTTACATCAGCACGTGCGGAGGGTGGCTTGGCATGGCCAAGGACAGCCAACTCCGTGTTGGTTCAGCGACCTCACGTTGGCAGCCCGACCACAGAACTCAGCCACTCCGCAGGGCTGTCAGGTCCCCTGCCCCTCCTCAGCACTCCACTCCCTAAAGCGCAGCAACAGAGCGGTCCCCGCGGCCGAGAACCGGGCTTAGACTCTTCCTCAACGCCTGGTGAGAGAACTGAGGATGGCCAGGGCTGGTCCCAGGCGGAAACCACGAGTCCGGCTGCTGCCCCAGCTGTCACCTGTCACAGGAGACGGGGGCAGGAAACCTGAGTCTTTCAGGACAAAGGTCTGGGGATGCCACCTGGTTAGCTGCAAACTCAAATCGAATAACTATGTTTATTTTGTGGCTCCTTGAAGACAACATGTACACAAGGAACCTCCATGGACTCATACATTTCAAGAGGTTTCTGTTTGACAGATGGGGCTCCCGTCCACACACCACCTGCGCAAATTCTGCAATGCGGTTAATGATCCTTTTAAATCCTGGGTAGAGTGGAGAGCTGATATAAACTCACGGCACAATTGTTTTTGGAATTTTTTTATTTTTAAAAATGCCAACTATCTGTCTCAGAGTGTTTTTTTTTCAGATAAAACTTATTTATAGAGTTTACTAGTATTAAATAACAAATATTTTTTAATAACTGCTTTGAAATTCATGTCAAGTGTATTTACATTTATACCTGTATAGATTTAGGTCCTGTTCTCACGTGTAGCATCAGCAGCAACAGAAAGAAAATATATTCAAAATCTAAATTTCACATTATTAAAATTTTACATAATTTAAATTATATAAATTATAATAATTCTCTCCAAATACATCCACACCAATACACTAATCGGCCAAGAGAACACAGACTGATTAGGGAAATGGGATTCCCACACCAAACACAGGGCTCTGGGTTTGACTGGTTGCTCACATTTTCATTCTTGCAGAAGAAATACTAATAATTTTACTCGTGGCATCTCGATTTGCATTGCTACCAGCACTTTTCTGTGAAAAAAACTACTTCTGTTTCTGCCCTATACAGGATATTTGATTCTTCCACATGATATTGATTCTAAACATCTGTAAGAATTATAATTTGTGGCATATTGATTAAGAATTGATTTGTCAATTTATTTTTAATAAGATTCCAAAATTCACATTGCTATTTTTCTTTCCTCTTTAGTGTCTTTAAAAATAGTTAATTTTTTAAAAGGCTATTGAGTTAACTTTTGCCTATATATACAGTGCATTGCTAATGCATCACAATTTATATATGGAATTATTTCTAAAAATTCTCTAAATATCCAAGTGGATAATTTAATTTTAGCTATTATGTAAAATCACTTTAAGATTTAGTGATTACTTTTGCTAATGTGCACAGTGAAAGTCTTATAGTTAAATTCATAACTCTTGTAAATTATCTACTTAAAAGTATTAGATACGTACGTCCTTGCCCCTCCTTGCTTCTCACTTCTTCCTGGCCTGCAGCAATTTATGTATATGAGGCCCACTCAGTAAATATTTGTTAACTGAATGGATATAGAGGTTTAACTCAAAATATAAATTGCCACATTCTGTCTGTGTAGAACACACGCATGTCTCCAACTCTAACATATTTCAGGCTTTCTTTCCATGTGTTGTTGGAGGAGGAAAACAATCCCTAGCAGCTATTTCATTAGTGATATAATATCTGCAAGAGGTAGCAATTCCATCTTAAATTAAATACTAGTTGCATTGAAATCGTTTAAGAGAAAAATGTGGTGTCTTTACAAATGTTATCATTTTATTGCTCTGTATTTAAGAAGCATTTAGGAAAGTTTTATTTTCTCTATCTAGAAAGGTTTCCATTCTCTTATTCATCTGTTGTATCCAAGAAATCTATCATAATTATCCTTTCTGGAATCACATCAAAGGATATGGTTTTTGGCTCTTTCTCTTAACTCCTTTGCTTTCTATACCTGTTGCTTGCTTGTAAAACATTGCCTTTCATTGTCAATACGTATCAGTATGTGTGGTCTCAAAATGAATTTTAAATAAACCTTTGGGTGGAGGGAAAAATCATGTCTGTCCACCAATATTCTAGCATAATATTTTGAACACAGCAGATGTTCAATTAAAATAACTTGATTGGCTGATTACAAAAGATTGATCCATCTCTCTAAGAACTAAGACATAGAACAAATCTTCAAATATTAGCAGTAACCTCTCTTGAAGCTAGAGTAAAAAGCTGTATTTAACTTCCAAAGAATGGAGGTCAAAAGGAGTTTTGAAGATCAAAAATAAAATCTACTGTAAAATAAAATAAAATTACTCACTAATCCTTCAGAGATTGTAAACTGCTAAGATATTGTAAACACTCCATGTAGCTGCTGACATTTTCTGAAGAGAGAGAGACATCAGTCTGGTAGATTTCATCAACCACATAGTTGCTAAGCAACTGATCAATAAGATGAAAATAAAGTACCTGCTCATAGGCATTAATGTGATGGCCCTTAAATTATTCCAGTAACACAATTATAGAGAAATACAAAATACGGAAGAGTAAAATACCGATTGTATTTAAATGCTAACTAACATTGCTAACCTTTGGAAGCTAGTTACTTTAGCACAGACATCAGTATGTAATCACTTTGCCCAATTCACAGGAGATATTTTTCACTTCGTAAGTATTTCACAAGTAATGAGTATTTAAAAATAATCTAATGGGGATATATTGTTTAAAAGAAAATAAAAATCTTCATTTTCCTTTTCTGTCTCTATACTTTCAATTTATGTACTGAAGTTTCATGGTTAAAATTAAATTAAAAGTCCTCAGGTTAGCACTGTTGTTTCTAATTCAGGTAACTTAAAAATTTCATTTATGATAGAACAAGTTCTTTAGTAGTGAGAACTGAAAAAGATATTAGCCACATTAAATGGGCTGTAACACCCGGTGGGTACCTTCTACAAACTAGTTGCAATTATTATTTTTGTAATCGGTAATCGTGCAGTCTAGCAAAGAAGCAAGAGAGATACTGGTATTAAAGAGAATAATAAAATAACAAGGAAGTAAGAGAATGTTCTACTTGTCAAACACAGACTACATGCACAAATGGATTCAGAAGTATAAAACCTGCCTGAACGAGTATTCAGTAGCAATTTACATGCCAGTTGGAAAAACTACCAGGACACTCCCTGGGTTTAGCATAAGAGATGGGTGGTTTGAATATATGCCCAGGGAGAGAACCCTTGGGATTTGGAGACATATTCTCCTTTCTTCTCCGTTATAAATTTCAGAAAGACACAGATGGTGACCCACCACACATTCACGACGGCCAGAAACAATCTAGCTGACTGTCAGCAAATGGATATAAATGTCCTGCTTTGTTTCTGCTCTCAGATTTACGCCAGAGCAGTCCCCACACACGAGTTCAGCGGAAAACACACAGCAAACACCAAAGGAGAACGCACACCAATCGTATCCTTCCCCGCCTTTCCCCTCATAAAAGGGTGATTTTAAAATGTTTATTTTCACTAGGATTCACTGATGGTTTCCAAAGTAAGTTAGATTATTTTGCTACAGAGAGGGTCACCAATTGCTTCACGGAACATGGTAATGGAGGTGAGAATAAGTAAAATAATATTTTCATATTAAATTTATAAATGATTGGCATGGAGAGTTTCCAGAAAAGGTGAATACAACAAAAGGGCTAAATTAGGTGTGAAATTTCTTTTATAAACTTACCTTTTGAACATTTAAAATACCCAAAGTTTACGAGTTAGTGTCCCAGTGTGCTGAGGCTGCATTTTGGCCGCTGCGTAAACACGGCGTAAAGTGCCTCTGAGCTACCTTTACCGCTGGGCATTGTTTCCTGGGTGTTTCCCACGGAAAAAGTTGCCCTTTATGTTTCTCCGTAGAGCCCTGCGCACAGAATATGTAGATGAGGCCTTTGCCCTACTCACACATTTACTATTTGTTATAAAATTTATGGTAAATGATGTCATGAAAAATTTAGTACCTATCGAATTTTTTAATATTTGAAGTTTATTCAAGCATTTTCTGCTTTCTCTTCCCATGAAATACAGTTTACTTTGAATTTGTAAAAATTCTCTAACTCCCTTGTAAATGTTATATGTGAAAATCAGTCAAAATAATTAATATGCTAGTAAACTAGAAATAATTCCTACTATTAATCAGAATACAATTTTTCTCTCTTTTTCTCCCTAAACTTAAAAGTATCAACAGCCAAATCTGCAATTATCATACGAGTCTGAGTTTGTCTTTTTGTTCACAAATTAAACAGACATATTTAAATTTAACAGACATATTTATCCCTTGGGTAAAGAATATTTCACCTGCTGACAAGGATTACTTTTTAAACTATATTTAATTCCAGGCTCACTTTTGATTAAACTTGAGTGTACCTGTATCTTAGTACATAGAGTGAAGATTTTACCAAAAAAAAGCATCTTTTTCTTAGTTTCTCATTATTTCTGGAAAAATATGTATGTTCTAAGGTGTGAGAAGTCAAATACATTAAATGGAAGATATTATGTATGGTTCTGAAGAAATTTTTGTATTTGAAAATATATATTAAGAATCATTTCCTCTATCGTATTTAGAGTTTAAATGTAAAATTTTGGTTCCTTTTTGCTTTCTTATCTAAAGTGAGGCAATCTTGTCCAGGACAGACCTCATTCCTGGGTGCACAGCAAAGTGACCGTTTGACAGGAGAGAACAACAGTCCTCTGAATGTGAATCATGGAAAGCAAATTCGAACCTACACACTATTTACTGATTGAGAAAACATTAACGACACCTACTATTTATTTAGAGTTTTGTTACAGTGACGATATCCTTGAACACTGTGCACTGGGCTTTGTTTGTGCTGCCATAAGGCAGGTATCTTCATTTCTGCTGTGTAGGATGATGCGGCTCAGATTGAGTGATTTGTACAAAATCCCCGGGTAGTCGCGGGACCGACGGTCGGTTATCCAGTTGCAGACCTCTAGAATGCTCCATGCGCCACGCGCAGTGTGACTGCACAAACGTGGAGAAACGGTTTCCGTCTCTCAGTCCACAAATCTGTTTCTCGTGACCACGACGAACCCTTGGAAACTGCTTGTCTTCTTGTCTGATTCTTTCACTGGCAAACTGTTTTATTTCTAGGGAAATCCCCACAGATCTAAGTTTTATCTAAGATTTCCACAAACAAATTTAATTCTGATTTTCACTCTAAGTCCTTGAGCCTAGTTTCTGACTCAAGTATCTCCATTCATTTCACATGATTAAAACTCTTAAAGAATGAAACAATCTTAAATTACATTCCGAAACTCTGGTATAGTATTACCTTTGTCCTTTTGTCTATTATAACTCGGATTGTAGTAAGTTTTTCTAGTGTAACTTTGGGGTAAAAAAGATGATTTGGGGTGAATAAAGTCTTTAGAGTATTGGTTGCAGTAGGGGTTTAACAGCCACCATGGGAGGGGCGTGGTGTTGGGCAGGGGTGTCTGCTTTCAGCTAAGGCAAGGCTTACTCTAGCCCAGGGATGTTTCAGATGCCCCTTCTATTCCTATAAAACCTTCAAAACTTTGGTCTTCAGCATAAGAGCATTGGCAAACAGTCTGAAAAGCAAATTTCGGCAAAGACCAGAGCAAGAAAGTAGAGAAATTCCTACAGAAAACAAAGCAGATGGCTCCAATTACGCAGAACAAACTGAGTGAAACAAACTCTGACATGGAACTGCTACGACTGTCTGTGTCTCCCCTAGATTCATACAATGAGTCCCTCACCCCGGTGTGGCTGTATTTGGAGACAGGGCCTCTAAAGAGTATTAAGGTTAAATGAGGTCAGAGGAGTGGAGCCCCGATCCTTTAGGATTAGTGTCCTTGTAAGAAGAAACGCCGGAGGATGTGACGTTAGTGATGGGAAGAGCTTCCCTCCTCTCTGTCCCCTGCACGCGGTGGCCAGCCCGAGAGGGGTCCTCGCTGAAACTCAATGGGCTGCACCTTGACCTTGGACTTCCAGCTCCCAGAACTGTGAGAAAATGAGTTTCTGTTGTTTAAGCCACTCAGTCTATGGTATTATTGCAGTCTGAGAATACTAATACGGGGACTCTAGCAATTTTAAACAAATGTGGAAAACACTACTTTAAATAAGTGTATATGCTAAAAGCCATAAACTGCGTGTGTTAAGAAGGTTAAGGGTATGTGATTAAGAAAAAGGTGCACTAATGACATCAAGAATGCCCTGGGACACACCAGAAAACTTACAAGGTAGACACATTTAGAGGCAATTTTCTCAGGAATATAAGTAGTGTTATTGATTCTTAATGAAGAGACTGAAGACCAATATCACAGCACACTGTACAATAAGTGCTGATCTCATATTAAAATGTTAGCGTAGTTAGTTAGTCTAAGTTAAAAGTTTCTTATCTAGTTAATTAATTAATTCTTAAGTAAAGTTAACTGAATTGGATAGAAATCAACTCAAGGCTGCAACTCGAGTTCTATAGTTCAAAGTTGACAAAATCAGGTGCATAGCTCCCCCATCCACAAATACACACACACAATTATGTGATCAAACTAAATGTACTTAATTTTACCCTAGATGCTAAAAATTTCTCTGGTATGACTACACTCATATCACATGGGTAGTTCCCTACTCTGTAAACCCATGAGGCTAACGGAGAGAAATTCTCGACAAAATGGTTAGTCAGTACCTAACTACAGTAATCAAAACAGTTGGTCAGACTCTTTTTTAAACATGACTTTGAGTCATTTTGTCTGATCTTATCTGACAGCTGTCAACTGTTAATGCCCATATGTAACCGAATAAAATTATAGACTGTAAACTGTTTAAAGGAATGGAAAAAAATCATATCTTTTTAGAAATCTGTTAGTGATGCAGTCAGGATTCTTCTTATAATTTTGTATTATTTACAAGATAAAGTTTGGTTTCATATAATGAAAACTACAAATTGAAAATTGTCAATAATCTGCTACTAATTATGGGTGCATTAGTATCAACTGAACATGCCCAGTTCCTATCCTAATTTTATATCTTTCTACCGATTAACAGATGAAGGAAGATAAAGAAAAAATAAAGAGGTTACATCCAATAGAGGTTTTTGTAATCTGAGCTCAAAGTGGTGTAGAGGCTATAGCTTGAGTGGGAGTCAACAAACTTTTGCTATAAAGGGTTGACAGTAAATATTTTCGATTTTGTGTATCATGTGGTTTCTATCTCAGCCACTCAACTGTGCCTTTGGTAAAAAGAGCCATAGATAGTGCAAAAAGTGAGCACAGAAGAACTTCAGTGACACTTATTTTAAAAACAGGTGATCATTCAGATTTGGACTGAGTCCTGAGTTTGCTGACTCCCCTTCTAGAGGAATCGAGAGGAGAGGTTGAATTTGGAAGATTTATTCACTTTAGTAGCACAATAACACAAATTTGCTAAAAAGATAATTGGTCTTGACTGAAGAGCAAGAATGAGTTTCAGTACGGCATGGTATCTGTTACCCAAAAAGTTTCAAAGACAAGGGAAAGGAGATATGGAATCTTCAAAGCCCTTCTATACACTGGCCACGTTCTTCAGGAAAGCCATGTGGCAGGGAAAAGATACCCACACACAGCTGTTGATAATGAAAGGCAGTCTACAATCCCTACACTGAAGCATAAAAGGAACTATCTAGGTGTGGATTTCCTAGGAGATTTTGAATGCTCAGTTCAAAGCCCAGGTGAAGGAGACAGTTATGAATGAAAGAAGACACACTGAAATTCAAGATGGATATCTAACTTAAATCTAAGGCATGAAACCTTAAGAATTCTAAAAGAAGATGTTGGGAATACCCTTTCAGACATTGGCCTAGGCAAGAAATTCTTGAAGAAGACCCCCAAAGCAATCACCGCAACAACAAAAATAAATAAATGGGATCTGATCAAATTAAAAAGCTTTTGCACAACCAAGGAAACTATCATTAGAGTGAATAGACAGCCTACAGAATGGGAGAAAATATTTGCTCTCTACATATCTGATAAAGGGCTGATAACCAGAATCTATCTAGAACTCAAAAAAATCAACAAGAAAAAATCAAACAACCCCATCAACAAATGGGCAAAGGAAATGAACAGAAACTTTTCAAAAGAAGA
>CAUYSK010125200.1:0-29849 GCA_963575035.1 Avahi laniger | reverse complement strand
CCAATTGATTTCTTTCTATTTTTGGTAGAGACGGGGTCTCGCTCTTGCTCAGGTTGGTCTCGAACTCCTGAGCTCAAACGATCCGCCCACCTCGGCCTCCCAGAGTGCTAGGATTACAGGCGTGAGCCACCGCGCCCGGCCCTAAAAAAATTTTTTAAAAAAATACTCAATCGCACTAGTCATTAGAGACAACTACAAATTAAAGCAAGGTAACATTTTACACCTATCAAAACTGGCAAAAATTTAGAAAGTCCAAATACAAGTGCCAGAGAGGATGTCAGGACAGAGGAACTCACATAAACTGCTTACAAAATATTCTACTGCAATTCCTTTCCAGAGCAATGTGGTAATAGGTAGAGGTGATGATGTCTACCCCAGCAATACCACTTCTAGGTGGCCTGGGTGAGAGAGAAATGCTCGCACATTTTGTACAAGAAGAATATTTATTGTAGTTCTGTTGGAAACAGTGGCAAAAAGCAGAAGCAATTTCACTATCTTTCAATATGGAAATAAATATTACCTACATAAAAGTTAACACATATAATACGATGACGCATATTTGAAGAAATGATTAACTGGAGGAAGGAGAAAAGAAGAAAGGAAAATGGTATTTTAGTTACATCTGTTATGTCTTTTTTCTTCCAAAAAAGAGATATGAAACAAACATGGCTAAATATTAACATCTGCTTAATCTTGTGGGTAAGTGCCCTGTTATTTTATTTGTTTGATACACTTCCTATTTTGAGAAAAAGAATTAAAAATATAATAAAGTTGAGAAGCACACCAATGCATTGTTACTAACTTTACATTTTAAAACCTTTTTACTCCCAAGGAAAAAAGGTTTTCTACCAGAATTGCTTTATTTTATCACAGAGTCTGCATTCTTAGGGTCTCCCCAGAAAACTGCATTTGGCATCCTTGATGGCAAAGTATAGTACTGAACTCTGAACTTCCAAGAACATCAAATGATTTTTTTCACTCTGGGCTAAGAACTTTTGCTCAGACATAAAGCAATTTTGAGGGGAATCTGAAAGTACTAGTACTAGTTGTTCTTAATTACATACTAAGAAGCTTAGTAAATGACTTTTTTTTTCAAGTTAAAATGAATAACCCTGGTTAAGAGTTAATAGCTATTCAGTAGCATTCCTCAATCAACTAAAACATTTGAGAATAGTAATATGCATTTCTGCCATTCCCAGCTCAGCCCTGGTAAGTCTGCAGCATAAAAGTACGAGCATCTAACACTTTCACAGGGACGTGAATGTCACTGAAAGGGCAACTGCCATCCACTTTCATTCTTTCTACCAAAATCAAATAATAACAACAATAACGGCTAACACTTTCAGAGTATTTATATTACACGCTAGGAACTGTCTGAAGACCTTGAGATCTTCATTCTCATGACAACCTTTAATTTTATTATCAAACTTTATTATCCCCATTTCTAAATAAAGAAACTGAGGCACACAGCAGAGAAGCAGAGGGTAAAATATTACTGACTGTCCATATTAGATTTGGATAGGGAAAGAAAATTTCCACTGTGCCATGTGTTGTGGAAAAGGCATAGAAGTAATGTTAAAATAATTGGCAGCTGGCCATCAGAAACATTGGAGTTAATAAAAAATGATTCTGCAAGCAGCTGTTTCCTCTGGTTGTGATGTCATCATAAATCCTTACAACAAATAAAACAGGGAAAGTAGCATCACACTGCAGCACAAGAGAAAGGCAACTGACTAAATGTCTGATCGTGATAAAAGAACAAAAATGAGAAGAAAGTATGGGGGAAATGGCATTTTAAATGTACATCAATCATTTGACATGCTGGACGTTCACACACACACAGTCCAGTACCAGCTACCTTGCTATCTAGGGAAAAGCTAGACTGAGGAATGCTAGTGAATAGCTATCAACTTTTAGCCAGGGTTATTCATTTTAACTTGAAAAAAAAGTCATTCATTAAGCTTCTTAGTATGTAATTAA
The DNA here is from genome assembly GCA_963575035.1 of Avahi laniger. Lineage (NCBI taxonomy): Eukaryota > Metazoa > Chordata > Mammalia > Primates > Indriidae > Avahi > Avahi laniger. Next base: position 27,869 of record CAUYSK010125200.1, on the reverse strand, counting down.
TATCTGAATATCTTCTCACTCATAACAAAAATCAAAACAAAAGCACAACAATGTATTTGGTGCAGTGAGTATATATTATTCACCAAGTGAGTATATATTATTAAAAATGCAGAGCTAGGCACTTCTAAACTGCTGAGAGCTCAAGTACATGGAGACTGAAGAAAACCATACTAATAATGGCCTTATACGGTAAAGATGAGGAAACTCATTCTGAAAGACATTTTACACTAGGATCTAATGAGAATGCAATTCTCATTCATCCCCATGACACATACTCATTTATCACCGAGTGAATAAGCCAAGGAATCCGTGTCTAATTCGCTAGATTGTGAAGGGCCATTCAGAAAGATGTCCGCCATGTTATGGGGACAACACAGCTTACCTGCACCTCTAAGCAGCAAATTTAAATCAGTGCTCAGGCTGGAAGAAAGATGTACAAGAATTTAACGCCAGCTTTCGGATAACTTGTTTAACTAGAAGGTGACATTTTAAGAACCCCCACCAATCTTTCAAGGCTAATATATAAAATAACTTCATTTTACTATCAGATCAGTCTACTGTTTCATTAAGGATAAACCACCTCTGTTGCATCATCTAGAATATTACTACTTTTCTAGCACAGAACTGAAGTTAGCTGAGAAAGTAACAGCTATTTAGACCACGCTTTAAACAAATTTTTTGATTCATTGATTATTACTAGTCCCAATCACATGCCATAGAATAGCTTTTATCACACCTCTTTAATTAAAACTCCAAGTGATTGGAATTACCAGCAAGTCAACTCAACAAATGGCAAAAAAGACCAACACCGAGGTCCCCAAAGGCTCTGGCCCAGAGCCCAGTTCATAAACTCATGGGACACTGGTGAAATAGGTCAGGACACTGGCTTACAGACATTATTATCTGAGAGATCCAGTGGCCTGCCTAGAGCCAAGCAACATGAGCCCAAGGGAAAATTCAGCCTCCGAAGAGTGTGTACAGTTGGCACAAGGGAGAGGTGTAACGGCACAATTTCCACGTGGCTGGCCCGAGCTGAGGGTAACGGCTTTGAATACGTTCCAGCCAGCAACCCTCACCATGGCGAAAACCATCCTAGATACCAGCACTATCATTTGCTCTGGGTTTGGGGAAAGTCCTTAAAAATTTCAAAGTATCCAAGAGACTCAGGAGAGCTCCTGGACACTGGCATCAACTAAACCCACAAAATTAGGCAACATTTTCCTCCAAAGGGCATTTGGCCTGGGTGGAAGGGGGACAGAGAGGGGGATGGCAGCGGGGGCGCGAGGGAGACAAAAATCAAAATTCAAGCATCAGTAAATATATAACTTTATCTAATTGCTATGAAAAGGAATGTCTGTCATTTAAATAACTTTGCAAGAACATTTATCTTTAGGCACAGAAAATTCAATGTAACTCTTAAGAAATGATATTTCTAGTTGTAAGTATATTTCCCATCAATTTTAATGAAAAATTATAAAGCTACTACTTACATTTAGTAGTGTATCCGATTTATCTATGTCACACCTCATTCCAAAAAGAAATCCACATTTAAGAAACGTGCTCATCCTACATACTGAGGACAGTACTGTGAAATCAAAAAATCCTAAATGTATACAAACATATACAGAAAATTCCTCAGATATGTTTCAATAAAGTAGTTCTGCTCTGGGATATGTTTTTAAAGGAGATATGGTGTATTACAGATGTACCTGAAGACATTTACAGCTACCTACACCCTCAAATTTCAAATTGGGATGCTTCCAATATGTCCTACATATTATACAAAAGATTATTCAGAATGATTATTTCTTACTCCAAGAGTGATTCCTCACATAATTGTTTTCAACCAACACATTAACTTGCTCAATGTAAGATTAGGTTGAAGATGCTACCAAATTGGTGCTAAGGCAGATCAAGCTAATAATCACTTGTTCCTTCAAGAATGGAGACACGTAACATTTTGTCAAAGTCACACAATACCTCCCCCAGCTGGCTTGCTCTTTCTGGTAACTAACATATGTTTTCATAAAGTTAATAAACCCCAATGGTGGTAAAAAGTAACACTCATTCATCTTATCAGTCAAATCAAATAGCTCCCTTTAATATATTTCACAAATGCTTTCTAGTTTACATTACGGAGTTCATGGTAGAAGCCCAAACCTTCCTAGGCTGCTGGATTCTGACTGCTCTCCACACTGTCGCCCTTATCGAATCCAGCACACGCAGCTGTCTCACTTCCCAGTACTTTTCCGACTTCTAATCTGCAGTCATCTGTGCCTATTATCCAGACTGGTTATACCACTCTCAGATGTAAGGGCCTAAAGAGCCCCCACCCACATCCCGGGGAAGGCAATCAAAGACACTTTACATTACCGGACTGAAAGAACAAGGGACAAGTTAAAGATTTTCCAAACTGTTCATTCCTACTTTGTATCTAAGTTTTTATTTAGGAAAAAATGAGTCTCAGAATCACATATGTGCCTAAATTTCAATGACAACTCATTTCTGGCTTGGGGCAATCTCATGAGAAGTCTTGAACTCAGCAAGGAGAACCGTAAGTCACACATGTGCTCGGAAGCAGAAGAAAAGTTTTCCACCCAAGCATAAGGGCTCCATTCACGCTGCACGGAGTTCAAAGGAGTCAGAAGGACATCTATTGAAGTGGGTTTTCCTTTTTTTACAACTTCCTTTCTCTTATGACAGTATTATTTATGTGGATTCATGTTCTGCTGGAATATCTTGAGCCCTGGCTGCTCCCCAGGGAGAAGCCAGAGTGGCTGCGGTCGTGGGACGGGGACAGTGGAGGGGAGGACGAGGTGGACCAGGCAGCAAACCAAAGAGACTGATGCACGTGATACACGACTTGTGGACAGGCTGGTCCCTGACAGACAGCTCGCGGCCCAGGATTAAAGCGTTCTGAGGAGGCTTGTCTTTAAGGGAACCAGAAACATCAACCTTGGGGTAAGAGGAGGTGCTCTGGAATAAAACATGCAGATTGAGTTACCCTGCAGGGCAAGGTAAGCTAGCAACTGAAGCTGTCAGGGAGAGGCAGCATGGTCCTGTCGACACCTCACCTGCCTGTGAGTAAAAAAGAGCAGTCTTCATGGGCAGAAAATGCCCATGGGTGAAAATGCCAAGCAAATAATTGTGGCATCACAGGTCCTCTCTAAAAACTGGGTTTAATATCGAATAGACCATATTTTGAAGTTCATTAAGAACGTGAGGGAAGTTACTGCAAAACTATGAATATCTGATTGTCAGAAAGCAAAAAAATAGAAAAGTTAACATTTCCTTTCTCAGCCATGTCTAAATATGCAATAGAGACCAGAGAAGCTGTATTCCCTAAATTCCTGACATAACAACAAATTTATAAAGTGAAAACCTAATACTTCCTGCTCATCGTTGCAGACAGGTAATTCCACATGATGCTTCTAGGCAGAGAACAAACAAAAAGCAGGAATCCAAAATGAGGTAGAACCTAGTTAAAATAAAATTCAACTGGAAAGCAAAAGTTAAAAAGCAAAAGAACTATCAATGTAAATACAATACAGGAAATTAAAGCATTCAAACCAAATCAGAAAAGAGAGCAATTGGTTGCCTAATCCCTCGCAGTGAGCAAATGATGCTAGCGATCTCTCCACTGGGACCCTCTGTGACTGACGAAGAACTCCAGGGCTACCCTTTCCAATCATGGCTCTGCGTTGGCTTATCCACGAGCCTCAGAATGAAAATCAATCCTCCTTGAAGTGGGGATGAAAGACAGAAAAAGATTGTAACTTTTTTTTTTAGGTAAATGCCTCGGGCTCCATGGCCCAGGCAGTTCCTATCTTGTAGCAGTTGTAAACACGCAAGAGGTCTAGAGTACAGATCCAATTCAGTAGCCTGCACCCTTTACTCATGACTTAAAGCTCAGCCGGAAATGAAACCCAAGTCCTTGTTCCTCGGGAGAAAGCAGGCATGTGCCCCACCACTTGCCCTCCCAGCACAGTCTTCCCTGGACTCAAGTCAGGTCCCACTCCTAACCAACACAGACATTCAACTTGGCAGGAGCAATTTGCTACACGTGGTTAAAAGGTGGCCTCTGGACAAACTATGACTGCAGAAATTTGTTCACTACACCTTGAGTCTATTTCAGAGTCATCTGTGTTCAGACCCCTTTCTTAGCCTAAGATAGAGCCGCTTTCCCAGACTGGGGCTATCACATTCACATACCCTGGGCTTTCACAGCAGCACTTGCCTGTGTGCTCAGCACAGACTAGGCACTCTCCACAAACCCAAGAAAGGGTTAACTGTTCTCTGCACTTGACTCAGTGGCTTCTCTTCACCACACACTCCCAGATCCCACCATTCTCTGAGCACAGTGCAGCCAATCAAAGCAAAGGAAGGAAATTATCCTGGCCGGCTGACAGCCGCAGCGCGCTGATGGCCATATATGGTAAAAACCACTGTCAGAGCCCGTCAGGCCGCTGCTGTGGACATATCAGTGCACTGCAGCAGCAGGAGCAGCCTGCCAGGGAAGGCACAAAGGACAGGCTGCCTGCTCATCTCCAGGGGAGGGCTGGGAAGGGAGGATGGAAAGCCAGCATCTGCCAGGGCACCCTCTCACAGTGAGTCACAGCCACTCACTGTCATCAAAAATAGCCCCAGGGTACACTGTGAAGTTCCTTCTGCCAGGACTTTGTGCTCCATTGTTAACTGGGGGTGAGGAGGGTGGCCCTCCCCCCAACCCCAGCAAGACCGTGGCAAACACAGTCACTAGGAGAAAATGAAAAGGCTCTTCTGTGGCACTTCATGTGGTAATGAGGCCAGAGTGCTCGTGTGGCTGGCAGTTCGTGACATAATTTGGAAGTCATTGTTCTGCACCTGGTGCCTTCGCCCTGCATCCTCCACCCCTCCCCTTCTGTCTCCTAGCCTTTCACAGCCCAGACGCTTGACAGTTTAAGGTGCCCTGGCATCAGACAGTGAGTGGGCACCCCTGGACACATCAGGACACTCGCTGGCACTGAATGAAATCCTCTGTCCATGACACCAAAGCTACCAAGTGCCAAACGCCCACATCTGTACAAAAGGCTACTGGTGCTGCCACCCTTGACTAAAACGGAGCTCCACTGTCTGTAGAAATGGAAACGGCCTGTCAGCAGCGTACAGTAAGGCGAGGATGCAGCCAATGCAAATCCAGCAGGTGCTGGCAGCGACTGCGGATCACGCAGAAAAGCACCATCAGGAGACTGCCATTCCCTCCGAACGAGCCCATGAAAGGAGGCACTTATCAGCACGGCGCCTGGCACTTAAAGGAAGCCTGCAACAAATGTGAACTGCTGCGATTTCATCACTGCATGGTATAGACCAAGTACTTTCCGAACCTTAAGACAATTCGCTGAGCTGACGGAATCAAAGCCCTGACAAGCTAGTGTTTTTGTTATTAAGCTTTCTAATCCCAGAGAAAGAATGCAAAGGATTAAGTGTCAATTAGACCACAGTTTCTGTATCAAACAAATTCTTCACGCTCAGTAGAAAACAAATGTTAGTAAAAAATATACATGTACAAATCAAAGACTTGAAGACCTAAATTCTAATCCACAAAAGACCCCACAGTCTTGGGCAATCACTCAGTCCGAGTTTCGATTTCTGCAACTGTAGGACAGAGGAATGATGGCAACCCTACTAAGTGCAAAAACGGAGACACCGTTTATGAAGAGGACCCTCCAAGTGCAATCTGATGTCATTCTGGAGTCTTTAGAAGTTAGAAGAGCTCTTCTAACTAAGCAGTTTAGGGAATTGGCTGGGCTCCTCTCCTGTTTCATCTCTCGCCCCTACACACAGGAGAAATCTGAGTTCAAACAGAACCTTCCCTGTGCAGTCTTCCTTACCTTCGGAGCCTCACGGGAACTCATCTCTCACATTGCTGTGCCAGAGTGCTTTACACACACACAAAGCTCTCCATCGGGGAGGCCAAGAGCAGCGTCACTGAAGCTTTTTAAAAGCAAGAACCCGGCACAGGTCCTAGAATATAACAGGTACTCAGTGCCTCAGGAATGAGTATGTGAATGAATGAATGTGACTTTTTAAAGTACTGTTTTAAATTTCACTAATATTTAAACAACAATTAGCTCTTTATATGTGCTCTAGTAATAATACTGATAATACTTTTTAAAAATAATCTCTACAGGCTGGGCATAGTGGCTCACACCTGTAATCTTAGCAATTTGGGAAGCCGAGGCAGAATTGCATGAGCCCAGGAGTTTGAGGTTACAGTGAGTCATGATGATGCCACTGCACTCTAGCCAGAGCGGCAGAATAAGACTCTGTGTCAAAAAAATAAAAATAACAATGATAATCTCTGCATATAATAAGCTTATTGTAAATACTGTGAAAAAAATACAGGCAATTATAAAGAAGAAAATAAAAATCACCTTTAGTCCCATCAATGTTAACATTCCAGACTTTTTCCTAAAAACCAATAACATAATTGAAGTTAAGCATAAAATAGTAGCTATGATCTTATAACACATTTTTTGAAGGTATCACAGAACACGGGCTAACAAAATCCTGCCACATAATATAACTCTGTTGCTATTGCACAGAATCCCTCAATTATTCATTTAAGACATTTAAAAATGTTTAAATGTGTATATATATATATATATATATAATCTATCTATATAGACATATTTTATATTTTGTATTTTTAAAAGGAGAGGTGGAAAAATAGTGCTCAAAACTACCAGAAGGTCTTTTAGGTCATTCTGAATTACTCATATATGATCTGTGTGAATTAACATTATGAGTCAAGTAATATATTCTGAGAATACATATATTTGTTATCAATTGCTACTTAACAAGTTATCCTAAAATTCAGCTGCCTAAAACAATAGACATTCATTATCTCACACAGTTTCTGAGTTCAAAACCAGCTTATCTGGGAGGTTCTGGCCCAGAGTCTTTTACGAGTCTAGGTGTCTGTCAGGGGTGCGGTCATCTGACAGCTTGACTGGGGCTGCAGGATCTACTTTCCAATGGTTCATCCCCATGGCTGGTAAATTGGCGCTGGCCGTTGGCAGGAGGTCCTATGGACCTCTCCACAGAGCTGCTTAAGTATCCTCACAACATGGTAGCTCCAAAAGAAACAAAGTGGATGCCAGTAAGCTTTTATGACCTAGTCTCAGAAGTCACATTCCATCAATTCCACCATATCCTGTGGTTACACAGGTCAGCCCTATTTAATGTGGGAAGGAACCACAAACGGCATGAATACCAGGAGATGAGAGCCACTGGAGGCCATCTTCGGGGCTGCTTACCACCATGCAGTAAGGCAAGACTTCGGAGAACCTATACCAAAGGCTACTAGCCACCCAGTCTGCATCCTCTATCTGAGAGAGTCAAGCAATCAAGAGCATATAAGTCTAACGGCTTCCCCATCTGTTAAGTGAATAAGAAAATAATTACAACACAATGTGACAATGCAGCCTGTGGTACTAGTGGCACAGACAAGCAACCAAGAGAACACAAACGATGATTTCCTCCATCTGGGCAAATCCAAGGTAACGTGTGAGCTGGATATTGAACAGTAAGAAGAGACCATCACGTCTCACTAGTAGAATACTGACTGAAATGAATCAAGATTTCTTCCTAACAAACAACAGAAACGCTCTAAAGCAGACCTTGTCAACCTTGCTCTAGAGTGTTCATTAAGAGATTTAAGTCCTAATGCTCTAAGGCAGCTACTGTATGTAATAAATTAATTTCTCTCTTATGCATCTAGAAGGCATTAGCTATGTTCCTTCCTGGGGAGAACCAAAAAAATCATCATTCAAATGATTTTCTGTAGGGCTAAATTCTTTCACAAAACACTCGTTGAAAAATACTGCAAAATGAGTCGGAAAAAATAGTTCAACAGACACAAATAAAGCAAGATCCCAAATATTCTCACACACAGTTCCTAAAATAAATAGGAGAAACAAAACTATGCACAAGAAGGAACTGCAAAGCTACAGCAAAAGAGCTAGAAGGAGAGAAGAGGAGACAGTGACCCAGGCAAGTCACTACAAGGTTGAAATTCAACATCATTCCCACACACCGAAGTTCCTTCACAGCAGCAATACTGGAGGGAGGAAGGAGAATACAATTAGGGAAGAGGAGAGCCATCCAGCTTGCACCCTCCATTCAAGTCAGAGTGTGTGTGTGTGTGTGTGTGTGTGTGTGTGTGGGTGCGCGCGCGCGTGTGCACCTAACCAGAAACACCAGTATGTCTGTGTGAGCCTCCTGGGTTCACAGTAGGGAGGGAATGCCTCAGTCCTGCATCACAAGTGTGGCTACTCCACAAAGGAAAGGCTTATTCATGCCAACGTGGTAGATGCCAACACAGGGGGCTGAAAACCTGTGTGCTCTTGCGACAAGGCAGTTTGTGCAGTTGTGGTAAGGAAAAAAAAAGTATATCTCAAAGCCAAAACCACAAAGCCAACTTGTGTTTGGGCAGGACTGCTCTTTATTATTCATCTTCTGAAAGACTAAAGAAAAAGAAAATGTTCTAAGCCACACCTTGAAAAGTCATGGCAGAGTGGCAAGCCGCAGCTTGACGGAAGCATTACAAAAGACATCAGGCATCACGTGCGCTAATCTAAATCACCCCACCTCAGGACTGAGGACTTCCCGTATTCCTCCAGCAATGATCTCTTAAAATACCACTATCTCTAATAAAATCTTCCTAACAAACCTCATAAACCATACATTTAAACATACATTCATAAGTGTGCTTCTTGCTGTGTGTGCGTGTACTTGTGCACATGTTTTAATGTGTTCGTTCCTATTACGCTTTCCACTTCAGATTTTAAGACCTGGAAGACACAGACCATGTCTAACTTATTTTACATTCTCCCAGAATCTAACCACAAGCCTCATGAGGTTGCAGTAATAAGCCCTATTAGCTGCTGACAACTAACTAGCTTTCAAGAGAAATTCATGGAAAGCCGTGTTTGCAAATGGGAGCCTTTCTGAAAGGGTTACAATACACTTTAAGATCAATATATGCATACATTCAATATTAATACGCACAGAGCCCCAAAAGCATCACCAAAACCAACCTGCCTGTCTATAACCAGAAACAAAAAGGGGAAATATTATTAGAAGCCCCTGAAATAGTTATTAAAAACCATGCCCATCTCCTAAGGTTCCTGTTTAGAATAACCCCAGAATGCTACCAACATGTACTGGGGTTAGCCTAACACACACCTATAGTGTTAATTTCTTGTTATCTTGACTTCAAGCATAACCTTATATCTCGGAATTTGGCTGTTTTCTGGAATTTTTTTTTCTTTTGTTTTACGTGGTGTTTCTTTTTTGGTTTTTTTTTTTTGTTTTTTTGCTTTTAAACCAAAGCAGCACCTCATTATAAAACTATTTCATAGCTGCCAAGACACTGAAGTTGTAGGACTCTTTTCCAGGGCGAAGAGCCCTATGTTAGGATTAATGGGTTCACTATGTACTTGGAGTCCCCATCATGTTTTTATTCTTCAAGGCTGTACTTCTAAAAAGGAGACAAACACCTCAGTACCAGTGATCTGCTAGGATGCTTTCTGGGGGAGATTAGTAAACTGACCACAACAAAAACCAGATGCAAGTGCTCCCGAAGAGCAGAGATGCTGGCACACAACAGGCACTCAGCTTACGGAAGATCAAACCAACTAATCAATGCGAAAACTTACTCATATTGTATGAACAACCAAATATCAACTGTGAAAATGTAAAACTTATAATATTTATTTAAATATTCACGATTATACCAAAATTATAAGGTAGATTATCAAGAGGGCTGTCAGATCCACAAAGGAGACAGAAGTGTTGGTTTCCTGACAACGTGGAAGAGGGTTATATTCTCTAGCAGCTACTGATGCCCCAGTAATCAGCCAGCAACTTAGGCAGGGACAGTGACCTAGGGAAAGGGGAGTGTCACTTGACACTCTAGGGCTCATGGACCAGGCCCTGCCACCACAGCTGATCTTTCCAAGAGCTCCCCAGGCACACAATTGTCTAGAGAATACACGAGACTACTCTTCTTCGCTGGGCTCAGCCTTGGGCCTTGGCGGAAAAGCAGCCACAAGTAAAAAGGTATCTAATTTACTTTTCAAGTTATGGGTTGGACTAAGGGAAAGAATGGAACAACAGTGTTTTCTTTGCTGAATTCTGAGTATCAGACCAGCTGCATTAGAAATAACTTCATAATGGAAACCATAGGAGATGAGTAGCACTTCTGAGATCATCTAGAATTACCAAGGCAGAAAATCACTTTTATAGATAGCCCCTCATGTTACAGAGAAATAGAACAGGACAGAGTGACACATTCATGTACCACTAAAAGTCAGTGACCAAACCAGGACTGAACTCCACAGCTCCTCAATTTCCAGACCTGCGTTCTTTCCCCTACCCATATTGACACTCAGGGCTAAATACACTTGAATACACAAGAATCTCGCATAGTACCTGGCAACCTACCAGTTACTGAACCCCAGTATTGACATTTCCAATGACTGTCACAGGCTTAGTTTAGACCAATGTTACTGCCGCTAAAACAATATTTGAGGGGCAAAGCCACGCAGACAGTATTATAGCCTGGGAACAAAAGATCTTCATGGCTCCTCTCAACACCAACACTTCACCCAAACATAATAATTTTTAAAGCAACTTATTCTACCCTAATTCTTGTAAGGCTAAAGAGCAAAATACTAAAACATATTTATTAAATGTAGGCTATTTAATGAAAAGCCAAATCGTAAGATCTAGTAAGTTTAAGGCTGGAGCACACGAGTCTCCCGTAAGTGGTGTAAGTAAAACTCCAAGTTTCCTGTGGTTCGTAAAAGCAATGATGGACTCACAGAGCCTTCTGTGGATGTGGAATTTGAGGGGAACTATCTGAATTCAGCGGAAGATTAGCCATTCAAAAGTTTATTCTGGGCTTCTTAATTGGCTTGTTCCATTTCTTAGAAGAAAAAAAAATGTCTTAAATTTATCCCTCAGTCAATAAAGGGGAAATAAAAACTAACTCCGAAACAGATCATGGCACTCCAGTGCCTGATCTGGGTTGACAATCTGTGGCTGTCTTCTCAGCTGGCAGCCATAAAACCCACTAATAAAAAGTCAAGTTTCCAATAAACTAAAAAGTTGTGGAAACCAAATGCAACTGGCATTAAGTTGTTTTAGTATATTGCTCTTTCACCGGCCTTACAAGAATTAGGATAGAATAGGTTGCTTTAAAAATTATCATGTTTGGATGAAGTGTTATCTACTTCAAAATAATAGTGTAGTGCACTTATGTGCCATTCAACAGCAATTTTCTCCACAGAAATAAAAGTATTCAAATATTACATAAATTTTCAACTTAATGAAAACAGTCACCTTTGCCAGTAAGAAAGAAGGTGCATTTGAAAAATACAAATCAAATTTGTTCCCCAAAGGCATCCAATTCCCTACTTCTGTAGTGAGATGGTTCTACTGTGTAATATCAATACCACATCAATCTGGCTATTAAAGTAAAAATCAGATGTTAAAATAAAACAAGTTAGTCATGAGCATCGCCGACAGAAAAGTACAAGAAATGGAAGTTTTCCCGAGGAAAAAAATATCAAAATACAATGGGAAACATTACTTTGACAGAAATTCACTTTATTGTAACCACTTCCAGAATCCCATGGACCATTATGCCGAGATGCACCCCTAATGTGCATGGCTCAGAGGCGGGGGGCAGCCACTCGCCCCACTGTCTCTAGCAGAGTGGACACAGCTGTGATGTGACTCACACCTGCGTCTGCACCAGCATTGAGCCTTCTCGCCGGAGCTCAGGACTCTCCAAATTCAGTTTCCTCCTAAAAGCTAACAGAAAACAACTGCTTCTGGGCCGTCTTCATCGCTTTTTTCCCTTCATTATTTGCAACTCTAGGATTTGCTGATAAAGTAAGTGCAGATTTTGATCTGCAGTGTTCATGATCAGTCAGCAAATGCACAAAATTCCTATCTAATCTCTCACCTTGGAGCGGGCTCGCGGGGGGATAAAGTAGGGAGAAGGGAGGACTTAGAAGCCCACTGAATTTGAACACGCAGACCCACTTTCAGTAAAGATCCTTTATTTCTACCACTTGTTAACACTGCTTAAACCCTACACTGAAACTTATTACTGTTCAGAATTAAAATCTGTATTGCTTTGGAACATTGTTTTGAGTCCTTGTTTCATTTACTATTCATAAAGCCAAAAAGTCTCAGTCCTTGTGACTTCACAAAAAAAGAGAACATCACCTTATAAATTTCTGCCCATTTAAAAATATAACTGGTTTTGAAACTTTACTTTGGAGCAAAAACATAACTGTTTTTAAAACTACTCCAAAAGAAAAATTTTTGTGAAAAGTGGATGATTAAGACCCAAATCATAAAATTCCTATGACTGCTTGTGCTTACAACGTCATTCTAATAATTTTTTTCATCCATAGAGGGCACGCCCAGAACAGAGGTCACCATTCTGTTTAATGATTCTGTTAGAGAAAAACTGATGTGGTTAGTAAGGTGTGTGGAACTTAACCTCAATTACATCAGAGTCTAATGGTCGCAGTAAACACTATTCTTAGTGAACCGTCAATCTATTCCAGAAAAAATATAAAGACTACCAGAGGGTGTCTAATGGAACGGAAGGTCAAGTTACTTACCTTGTGCAGAGGGAGCACAAGGAACGCTCCTCCACCACTCGCTTCTATGATTATGGCAACAAATCTGGGATTGACAGCGCAAAAGGAACTATCCCAGGTCACACGAGAAACCCGGATGTCATCATAGCACTGGTCATTTTTCACTGCTTGTCCAAAAACATGCCGAAACTTGCTCTGTCGTACCACTCGCCTCATCGTGTCTGCAGAGGAAAAGCAGGAATTATGTTAGAATTATGCACTGGAAGTTTTACTTTTACAAATGAAAAGCTTCAAGTAGGAAAAACAGAATGATATGGCATTTTGTCTGCTCTACTCAAAAAAGTAGCCAAATTGCAAATCCAAATTTCCCTTAGCAGCACATACCCAGAGACAACTGAGAAATGCGTCAGGGAAAGAATTACAAAGAAATGAAAAATTCCTAATTCAAGATCCAAAAACAACTCTTCAGTTTTAATTTCAGTACAAAGATTAAGGCAAAGAATGAAGGAAAATTAGCCTTTCAGGGTTGGTTGGGAACTGACAGATAATTCACTCTAAACCCTTCCCCTTTTACAGATAAGAAACTCCAAAGTGAAGTTATCTGGTAGATGTGAAGCTGAAGAAAGCCCAAAAACAAGTTATGATTTTGTGACTTTGTCCTCAGCCTGCCAAGGAAATTTTTCAGTTTTTAAACATTTTCCCCAGACATCAGCACTCTGCTGTCTGAGAACTGTGCCTGCTCCCCAGAGTGCTTTCACAAGACCAACTCCAGGTAGGGAGGAATTCAAGAGACACGGCAACCACCTCTGTCTTCAGATCCTTCTAATCTCCTTTTAACACAGGCATGACAATCCGAGCACCCCAGGACCAACTGCCTAGCGCGCACTGCTACACAGTAAAAACAGGAAAAGTCAGCCTGAGACAGCCTGATGGATCAAGAGCCAGGTCTTAGAAAAGAGGAGCAAGTATTTCATGGAGAGCAATATGATCAAAGTGATGTTTAGGATGACAGTAAGTCTGGCAGTGGTACGCTGAACGAATTAGATGGGAAGCTCAAAGTCAGGCACTGGGTTAGGAAACCATGATAGATAATAAACCAAGCCCGAGAAAGGTCCAGAATGATCCAGCAGCAGCAGCTGGGACAGAGGAAAGGAAAAATGCAGGGGCTATTCTGGAGGGGAAGTGAAGCCAGGATAGGTTTTCAGTCAGAGTTGATCATTCACCATAGCCACTTCTCCAGTGAACCAGGAAATCGGAGGGGAGGGGAGGGGAGGGGACACAGAACTAGGTTCCTAGGCTCCCTTATTTGTCATTTCGGACTCCAAATTCCACTAAATTGTCTGATAGACACTGGAAGCTTTGCACTTTAGGATCACCAGGCCCTGCCTCATTAAGGTTTCTTAGACTGCACCCAATGTAACTTTCCTACCTGCTAAAAGCAGGTCATTCTGTTCACAGTGGTTAGGATAGAAGGAGCCTGGATAAAACCTAAGTGGAAATAGAACATGGTTCAACCTTAACAACTCAGCTGAAAACCAGAACCCCACGTACAGAGGAGGGCTAACACTTGTCCATGCCTGCCAGATGGGACATCTAAGGCATGTGCAAAAGTGGCCTGTCTCCAATGCTGGGGCATGTGGCTGGGCTGAGGCAACAGACCCCTGGCAGGCAATCGAGCATCCATGTTCCTCAGCCCAGCTGTTGCCAGACCTTTCCAGCTGACGACCAGGACCATACGTTTTGAGTACTTGATACAGGAGATGGCAAATGATATGCTTATACTCGGCCAGGCCCCTTCGTTCGTGAAACAGTAGGAATACTTCTTAAGCATGAGTTAGATAAGACAGCTTCCATGAGGTGGGGAGAACCAAAAGGAAAGCACATGTACATAAAAGCCACAGTTCAGCCAGGTGATCTCAAGATCCACTTCCCCACAACCATCTGTACGAGCACCTTCCAGCAAGGGTTTCAAAAGTAAGTTAACATAGAAGAAAAAAAGACTGCCCCATGTCAAAGAGTTAATATCCCTCCTATACAAAAAAATTAGGCAAAGGACATGAAGAGGTAATTTATAAATGAAACACAAATGGCATTTATCTCCACTTCTTCCTAAAATCCTAATGTCAGCAAAGGAATAAAAGCAGGTACAAACACCAAAGGACAAGAGAACTGGAAAGCAGCCTACAAGAGGGCAACTGTGACAAGGAACTCCTGGATGATGCAAAGCTGTCATGCACGTGTAACTGACTAAAGTGTGCCTGTCCTCCACTCAGCTGAGTGTCTGGGGGAGCTCACCAGAACGCCAAGGCCCACTGTGAGCAGCCAGAACACTCAGAGGAGAAACTGTGTGTCTCTGAAGACAGCGATGTGGGAGAGGGCCTGCAAAGGGAATTGACTGAAAGCCTAAATTAGGGACAGCCGGACAGCCAGATCCCCTCCCTCCAGGGCTGCACACCCAGGATACTGGCCTGCTCTCTCAGCAGAAGCCAGGAGAGGCCAGAGTGCAGGCCTCTGGACAGGATGACACTCAGCACAAGAGAGCACAGGTGTTAGCAGGTGCCGTACTGACAAGTCGGTTCTGCACAGTGGGGCCTCCAGCCCCTTGTTCCTCCTGGCTCCCAAGATACCACCCACCCCGCCCTGCAAGAGATCAGATCTCACTGCCTGGGTGAGGTCCACCACTCAACATGCTCTTCCTCCCACACAGGCATCAGGTCACCTTTTAGAGCCTCACGTTTTTGGTTTTTTTTTTTTTTTGAGACAGAGTCTCACTCTGTTGCCTGGGTTAGAGTGCCATGGTGTCAGTCTAGCTCACAGCAACCTCAAACTCCTGGGCTCAAGCGATCCTCCCGCCTCAGCCTCCCGGGTAGCTGGGAATACAGGCACGCGCCACCGTGTCCAGCTAATTTTTTTCTCTTTTTAGTTGTTTGGCTAATTTCTTTCTATTTTTAGTAGAGACGGAGTCTTGCTCTTGCTCAGGCTGGTCTCGAACTCCTGGGCTCAAACAATCCTCCCACCTGAGCCTCCCAGAGTGCTAGGATTACAGGTGTTAGCCACCACGCCCAGCCTAGAGCCTCACTTTTAAATGCGAATGGATATTTGAGAAAGGCCTCTAACAATTTTTCCTCTTCACTCAAATAAGCTAGATACCATCTAATCTCACAGCAATACAAAGATTAATATAAATATGTAACGTGCTTAGACTGTCTTCATTGAAAGACATTATATAATACAAATCTGCTGGCTGACTTACATACTAAAATACCTTAAAAAGACATTTCTTTATTATGCATAGTGACAACTTATTTTCATCCTGACTACAACTGGGCAGAATAATACAGAAGTTCTTCTGCTACAATCACGGAGTAGAATTTTAGCTACAGAGCAGAGGGAGGGAGAAAAGCCAGGGCTTTTCACAGTGCTGCGCTGAGTCAGGCATGTCAAAGTGGAGCTTGAAGGGCAGTAAGAGTCCATTCTCTTCCAAGGTCAAACCTGATCTGGGCTCAGCTAGGCACATGTGGCACAGCTGCTTTTGCTACACAGAATGTCTCAGACCCTCCAGGCACACAATAAAGAATAGCAATTAAGAGAGCAAGCTCCAGAGTCAGACAGCATTGTGAGTGAGAAGCACAACTGTGCCATTTACTTCCTGGCCATGGTTCAGTAGGGCAAGTCACTGAATCCCGGAAGTGTCAGGTTCTGTATGAGTACAACGCATATAAAGTTGAAGTGATCATTAAATGAGCAACTGGTGATAAGACGGTGGCAGGAGATTACTATGTTATAGCACCTTGCATGGTTAGACACACAAAACAAATCACTTCATAAATGTTACCTACTGCTGTCATCTAGTAATTGACATCAAATAACCTGGATTCAAATCCTAGCTCTGCCACTTAATAGCAAATTTCTTAACCTCTCTGAGCCTCTGTTTCCTGATCTATAAAGGGAATGATACCTATAATAAGAGTTTAAACCAATATCTGAGAAAGTCCAGTTTCAGAAGGCTTCACTGCTGAAGTTCATCAAACATTTATTTAAAGAAAGGGAGGGAACACTTCCAAACTAATTGTATGAGGCCAGTATTACCCTCATACCAAAACCAAAGACATCACAAGAAAATTATAGACCATTATCTCCTATGAATACAAATGCAAAAATCCTTAACAAAATACTAGCAAACCAAATCCAGCAATGTAGAAAAAGATTTATGCACCATGATCAAGTGGGACTTATCCAAAGAATGCAACATTTTTTCAACATCTGAAAACCGATTAATGTAACACATTGTATCAGCGGAATAAAAAACAAAAATCACACAATCACCTCAGACACAGAAAGAACATCTGACAAAATCCAACACACTTTCATGATATAAAACTCAACAAATTAGGAATAGAAGGGAACATCCTCAACCTGATGATGGGCATTCATGAAAATACTACAACACAATATTCAATGGTAAAAGATGTTTTCATCCTAAGATCAGAAATAAGACAAGGATGTCCACTCTTGAAACTTCTGTTCAGGATTGTAATACAGGTTCTAGCCAGCCAGGGAAACTAGGCAAGAAAAAGGAATAAAACACATTCAGACTGGAAAAGGAGTAAAAAACTATCTCTGTACACAGATGACCTGATCTTATATATAGAAAATACATATAAGGAATCTATTAAAAGAACTATTAGAACTAATAAGTTCAGCAAGGTTGCAGGATATAAGATCAATATACAAAAATCAATTATATTTCTATACAGTCATAACAATTCAAAAGTGAAATTAAGAAAATAATTCCACTAACAATAGCATCAAAAAGAATAAAATAGGAATAAAACCTAATCAAGGAGGTGTAAGACTTGTACACTGAAAACTACAATGTTGAAAAAAATTAAAGACAATACAAATAAAGGAAAGACATCCCACGTTCATAAATCAGAAGGCTTAACATTAAGATGGCAATATTCCCCAAACTGATACAGTTCAATGCAATCCCTATCAGAATCCCGGGTGAATTCTTTGTAGAAATTGATGAATTGATTCTAAAATTCATATGGAATTATGAGGATCCCAAAATAGCCAAACGACCTTGAAAAAGAACAAATTAGGAAGAGTAACATTTCTCAATTTCAAAACACATTACAAAACAACAATAATCACGACACTGAGAGTGGAACAAGGACAGACATGCATATCAGTGGAATGGAATTAAAGTCCAGAAGTAAATTCATATATCTTTCGTCAACTAATTTTCAACAAGGGTGCTAAGATCATTCAATGAGGAAAGAATGGTCTTTTCAACAAATGGTGCTGAGACAACTGGATAGCACCATGCAAAAGAATGAAGTCAGATTCTTACCTTATACCATATAAATAATTAACTCAAAATACATCAAAGACCTAGCTATAAGGGCTGAAACTATAAAACTCCTAGAAGAAAACATGGGAGGAAATCTTCATGATCTTGAATTTGGCAAAGGATTCTTAGATATGACACTAAAAGCACAAGCAACAAAACAAAAAGTAGATAAACTGGACTCCATCAAAATTTAAACTTTTATGCTTCATAGAACACTATCGAAAACATGAAAAGACAACCCACAGAAGGGGAGAAAAATTTTTGCACATCTTATATCTGATAAGGTGCTTGTATCTAGAATACATAAAGAACTTGTATAACTCAATAATAAAAAGACAATAATCCAATTTAAAAATGGAGCAAAGGGGGGCTGGGCCCAGGGGCTCATGTCTGTAATCTCAGGGACTTAGAAGGCTAAGGTGGGAGAATCAGTTAAGGCCAAGAGTTCAGCCTGAGTAACACAGCAAGACCCCATCTCTTAAAAAAAAAAAAAAAAAAAAAAAGGCCAGGCGTGATGGCCAGCTGTAATCCTAGCACTCTGGGAGGCCGAGGCAGGCGAATCGTTTGAGCTCAGGAGTTCGAGACCAGCCTGAGCAAGAGCGAGAGCCCGTCTCTATCTGTCTCTATGAAAAATAGAAAGAGGCCAGGCGCAGTGGCTCACACCTGTAATCCTAGCACTCTGGGAGGCCGAGGAGGGCGGATTGCTTAAGCTCAGGAGTTCAAGACCAGCCTGAGCAAGAGCGAGACCTCATCTCTACTACAAATAGAAAGAAATTAGCCAAACAACTAAAAGGAGAAAAAAATTAGCTGGGCACGGTGGTGCGTGCCTGTAGTCCCAGCTACTCGGGAGGCTGAGGCAGAAGGATTGCTTGAGCCCAGGAGTTTGAGGTTGCTGTGAGCTAGGCTGACACCATGGCACTCTACTCAGCGCAGTAGAGTGAGACTCTGTCTCAAAAAAAAAAAAAAAAAAAAAACAGACACACAGCCAACTGGTAATAGTGCTGATGTGCAAATCCAGCACACTCCCTCTGTGGTCCCTCCTGATGGCGGTGCCCTTTCCAGAACTGTTGTTTGGGATTCAGGCAGAGGGCCTGGAGTGCCCCAGCCTGGCTGCCTGTGTGGTTGGGAAAGGCCCCTGGGCACAGGCCCTGTGGCCCTGGACGCTCTGTTGAGCCCAGAGCCAGCCACAGCCTCCTCACTGCAGCCGGACAGGATTTCATACCCGCTGTCCGAGTTCCTCCCCGTCCTTTGCAGTTAGAGACTGGGTATCCTTTGCCTCAGAGCCTCAGGCTGCTCTTCTGAGACATGGGAATAATGCCCGCTGCCCAGCAGGGCGAGGCGGAGAACAGCCGTGGTAGAGTCTTGGCACACAGAAGACGCTCAGGGAGTTGTGGGTATTGTCACTGCGTTCACTCTGGGGTGGGTGAAGGGGGCTCCGGGTGTCTCAGAGGTGGCCTCCACCCCCTGCTCAGTCTGGCCTTGCATTTTGAGAGTCCCAAGGGGGCACAGGACACGTGGGGGTCTGGCGGTTGGGGCTGGTTCCTCCTGGCTCTCTGACCATTTTCCATCTTCCCTTTCTTCACGAACTACAATAATTTAACAACCTCAGGAACGAAAAGATAGCTGGGGGAACAAATGTGGAATAGCTGAAATTAAAGTTAAATTGAAATAAATTAAATTAAACCAGCAACTTTCCGGTGCTCATCTCTCAAGCCAAATTATTGTGGAGTGCTTCTGGCTGCTGAGGAGAGGGCTCTGGTGGTGGATTCTGGCGGGTCCTGGCAGCTCCCCCAGAGGCCAGCAGTGGGGTACCGGCCCTGGGCTCCCCATCAGCCCTCCCGGGGCTGCTGCCTCTGGCAGCTTATCCTAGTGGGGGAGTCCCCGCCCCCTCTGCCTCCTCCATCCTTCCTGCTTCTGCCATGAGGTCCCGGCACAGCAAGCCCTGAGCCCGAGATGAACAGTCCCCAGCCCCAGGCCCTTTGGCTGGAGGGCTACTTCTCTGATTGGCAGCCGTGGGCTGAGAGCGTCCACTAGGTCCACAATAATCTCCACCCGTTGGGTTCCCAAGGCCTAAATTGGAGTGGGGGTGGGGTCCCAGCCACCCTGCAGGACACGGCTCCTCCAGCTGCCCCTTCCCGCCTAGGCTGCCCCACACACTGCGGCCAAAGCAAACCGGTGTCCAGGCCAGGCTCGGGGCTTGGGGACTGTGCTTCCTTTAACTTCCCATCAAATTCCCCCAGGGCCAAGGGTGGAAGAAAATCTGCCAGGGTTCTTTCAAGTTTCAGTTTTAAAATTCATGTGCATGTTGCATTCTGCTGTATAATGTATTCGTGTTTATTTTAATGCGCAGTGTCTTACAATATCTACTAGGGAGTAAAACTGACAAGCCTGGAGGCTGCGCCCCTTTATCCTGGTCTCGCAGGAACCCTCGTGAGGCCTGGCAGCCCCTCATGACAACCAGCCTCCCGGTCCCTCTGCACCTCCGCCCCACCCACCCAGGCCGCCATCCAGGGAAGTGGGAAAGTGCCACACAGACAGTGAGGACGGACCTCGAGGACGTCATGGTAAGAAATACAAACCAGTCACAAGAGAAAAAATACTGTGTGACTCCACTCATATGAGGTGCTCAGAGCAGTCATATTCAGAGACAGACAGAGTAGCATGGCGGCTGCGGGGTGGGGGCCCGAGGGAGGGGCACAGGGAGCTAGCGAGTGTTTCATGGGGACAGAGTTTCAGTTTTGCAAATAAAAAGTCCTGGAGGTGGATGGTGGCGACGGTAGCACAACAATGTGAATGTACTTAATGCCACTGAGCGGTACGCTTAAACACGGTTAAGATGGTAAATTGTATGTTGTGTATTTACCACAATTTAGAAAAACAGAACCAAAAATGAGGGCATCCAGGGTGGGAGATGGCTGGGCTCAGTTAACAGGCCAGGTGTCTTTGCAGGGCAGGGCGGGGGCTGGCCCTCCTTTCCCGGAGGAAGACCCCGGCCCTGCCCTGCTCCCCAGGGAGCGGGCAGCAAACACAGTAGGTGCAGTAATTCACTCTAATCTCTGAATTTTACAGATGAGGAAACTGAGGCTAGGGGAGGGGGGCCACCTCCCTAAGTCACACAGCTGGCAGCCACCCTAGAGGGGTGATCTCTGATGGCGGCCCCCAGCTGTCTCCCGTGACCCAGCAGCTACAGAGGTCCAGGGGAGGTCAGGCAAAGCCCTTCCTCCCGGCACCAGCCCCTTGCAGACCCCTGGCCGCTTCTAAAAGGGTGGCAGTAACCCTTGGCCCCTCCTCAGGCCGCTGGCAGGTGGATTAATTAACTAGCCCTAGTTCAGAGCTCAGGCACAGGCTAATGGGCAATAAGCATCTCATTATTATTTTTAATCAGACTATGCGATTTATGGCTCCCATCACCCGGACTATGGAGTGTCTCTGGACGTTAATTAAGACCGCCAGGGACGGGCTGGGGCGGGCAGGCCCAGGGAGCTGGATTCCCCCCACTAGGCGCGCTCTAGGGGGAGGTGTGTGGGGATGGGCCAGGGAGGCTGGGGGTGGGCAGCAACATGACGGCACAGGGGTCCCGGGCTCCAGGCTCTGACTTCCTCAGGGACAGGCCCTGCCTGGCCAAGCAGTGGGGCAATTAGAGACTAGGACAGACCTGTTTCCTGTGGCTTTCATTCTGCAAGGGTGCCCCTCTGTGGAGCACCCCTTCCCTTTGCGCCCCTTTTTCCGTATTTCGTCAAACTATGAGTACACCTTGGCGTCTTGGGAGTGCCAGGCCTGTCATGGAAGCTGGGACACACTGAGTGGTCCCAGCATGGTGTGTTCACACCCCCCCCAGCCCTGCCCCCTCCACAGGCTGGCGGGGGCGCGGGAGGTTCAGGCAAGAGGAGCCTGTGCCCCTGGCGGGGAGGAGCAGCTGTGAGGTTCTGGAGACACAGCGGGGCGCCGACAGGGCCTCCCTGCCCAGGCAGTGCAACCACTACCAGGCCCCAGGTCCCCCAGGTGGCCCCTGAGCCCACAACAGTGGGGAGGGACCCCTCCCAGCTGGCCCAGAGCAGGACCAGAGTGTGAGGCAGAGATGTGCGACCCACTCCCAAGCCGGGCCAGAGCCCTTCCCGTGCAAGCGGCAGCAGGAGCCCCACGGGACTGCGACCATCAACCCCGACCATCCGGGAACGCAGGGCCTCGCAGCGCCCCACTTACAACCCGGGCCCCATCTTCTCAGCTGCCAGACGCACCAGTGACACTGGAGAACCCTGGTAGAGAGAATCCGAGGGACGTGAGCTGTGGAAATCCGGCAAGCTCAGGAAAGCGAGCTCCAGCAGGCGCCCCCACCGTGCAGTCTCTTAAAGCAGCCTTGTCACCTAGACGCTCCCAAAGACCCTGTGCCCAGCTCTGCCTGCGCTGGGGAGGGAAGGGCTCAGCCTCTCTATGAAGGGAGAGCTGGAATGAGCCCTTTACCAAGGCAACAAAAGGATTTGTTGAAAACTACAGGAATGCGTTTGCTCCCTATTAAACACAATTATGCACAACATACAAAACACTCTGATGTAAATTTATATTTTTTATGAAGTTTGAATTTGTTGCACTTACAAATTAATATATGAATACAGTAATCTATTCCTCTTAAAAATTATCAAAAATAAATCTAAAGTCTCCAGTGACCCAACAATTTTGCCCCTCCCTCATCTCCAGAGGGAGTCACTATTATGATTTCGGTGTGGATCCTTCAGATATTTAAAAATATTTTAAAATTTATTAGATATGCCCACAGAAAATAGTATTACTTGGGTGTGTGCTTTAAAAATATATACGAGCTGTGTAACCATCCTCGTTATTACATTAACGATGGCTTCATACTTTCCGGCAACCCTCCTATAGAAATATTAATAGTATCATACGTATTCTGCAACTGTTTTTTTCACTCAACGATATTATTGTACATCTGTATACATTCATAGATTTAAACCTGGTTCATTCATTTTGGTTACAGTATGGTCCTCTATCCTAAAAACATACCATATTGCATTTATCCATCCCACTATTTTGCTATTTCAGAAATACTCCGATGATCATTCCCGGGCACGTTTCCCTGTATACACGTGTGAGTGTTTAGCGCTGACACACAGAAGCATAATCGCTCCGTTATAGCACATGCACACTTTCTGTTTTCAATATGCTATCGAATCACTCTCTGGACGGGCTGTTTCAACTAACACCCTTCCCCCAACAGTTACAGGAGCAAGCCAATTCCCACACCCCTCACTAGCACTTGATATTATAATAAAATTATTTTTTGCCAAGCTGGTGATTAAAAATAGTATCTCCTCAGGAGTTTTGATTTGCATTTCCTTGGTTGCTCCTGGAGCTGAGCATCTTTTGATATGCTTATTGGCCATTTAGATTTTCTCTTTTGTGAATTGCGCACTTACATGCATTGTTAATTTTTTTTTCCATTGGGTCGTTTTTCTTCTCCTATTGAAGTGTAGGTGCTCTATGAATGCTAGCTTTTAATTCCTTTTTTATAAATTTAAAATGTTTGCCATCAGTCTGTTGATTGCCCTTTAAATAAATGAGTTTATGGTATCTCATACTCTACATGGATTTTAAATTTTGATTTGTAAAATTCCTTTATGTAAAAATCTCTTTTATGATTTGGTTTGTAGATTTTGTGTCTTGTTTACATAAGCCTTCCCTACTCCAAAGTGAAAAAAGATGGTACTCTTAACTTATTCTAATAATTTTAAAGTTTTTCTTTTTTTACATATAGATCTCTAATTCATCTGGAGTATCCTTTTTTCTTTTTTTTAGACAGAGTCTTGCTCTTTTGCCCCAGCTAGAGGGCAGTGGCATCATCTTAGCCCGCTGCAACCGCAAAGTCCCGGGCTCAAGTGACCCTCCTGCTGCTGCCACCAGGTACGAGCCACCACCCTTGGCCTGGAGTATACTTTTGTGACAATAATGCCCCAGGAAAAACTGTGTTTACCAGTCTCCTTTGAAACAAGGGCTCGCGTGTGACCTAGCTCTGGTCTTGGAGAAGCAGGAACAAGTCTATGGGGGAATTTCTGGGCAAGTTTTACTTTCCTGCTGTAGGTGCCACCCTTTCCTCTCCCTCATTTCCCTCTTTCGCTGCCTGGTATATGAGTGCTTTATTCTTTCATAAAAATTTTCGAATAGTTTGTCAAGTTCCACAGAAAAATCTTATTGCAGTTTAGTTGGGATCTGTATCAGCTTCGAGTTAACAGAGACAAATAGACACCTAAAATAATAGGAATTTTAGTTTTGCCTAACTAGTAAATCCAAAGGAATGCAGACCAAAGCTAATGCAGAGACCCTATAATGTTGACAAGAAACTGAGCTTCTTTCTTTTTCCCTACTTTTGTTACTCTTGTGTATCTCTTATTGGGACCAGATGTGTTTTGGATTTCAGATTTTTTTGAATTTTGGAATATTTGCATATGCATAATGAGATATCTTGGGGATGGGACCCAAGTGTAAACATGAAGTTCCTTTGTTTCATATACACTTTATACACACTGTCTGAAGGTAATTTTATACAATATTTTAAACAATTTTATTCATGAAACAAAGTTTTGACTGTGGTATTTTGTTTGTTTGTTTGTTTTTGTTTTTTGAGACAGGGTCTTGCTCTATTGCCCTAACTAGACTATAGTGGCATCATCATAGCTCACTGCAACCTCAAACTCCTGGGCTCAAGTGATCTTTCTGCCTCAGCCTCCCAAGGAGCTGGGACTACATGTGCACACCAACACACTTGGCTAATTTTTCTATTTTTAGTAGACACAGAGTCCTGCTCTTGTTTAGGCTGGTCTCTAACTCCTGACCTCAAGCAATCCATCCCCACATTGGCCTCCCGAAGTGCTAGGATTACAGGCGTGAGCCACCACGCCTAGCCCTGACTGTGTTTTCACTACAACCTGTACACGAGTAAGATGTGGAGTTTTCCACTTGTGATATCATATTGGCATTCAAAAGGTGTTGAATTTTGGAACGTTTTGCATTTTGGATTTTCACATTATGGATGCTCAATGTGTAATGTATTGTTTTCTTATAGACTTTTTTTTGGACTTTTCTCTTTATTCTCGTTGCTCTTAAATTATACAAAAAAGTGTCAGGGTATTAGGTTACTTAACATCAGCAGGTCTTTTCAATCTGAAAAATTTTGAGAAATTTTTTATCAATTTTTCTGCTTTATACTCCATTAAATATAGCCTTTTCTCTAATCTCTTTTTTCTTCTTTGAATATCTAGTAAATGGATGTTAATTCTTGATCTGCTCTCCATGTCTTGTATCTTTCCTTTCATGATTTACATAACTTTATATCTTTTTGCTGCATTCCAGAACAATTCTTCACCTCTCTTTCATTTGCTCTTCAACTAAGTTTGTTCTCTCATGTACTGAATTTATCTCTAAGTATATTTTTAATTTCTTTGATCTCTCACTGAATATTTTTCAAAATAAGCTGTTCTTGTTTCATGGATGCCATAAACTTTCATGCCTCTGAAGGTATTTTTAATATTAATTTTAGGCTGGGCACCCATGCCTGTAATCCTAGCACTTCGGGAGGCTGAGGTGGAAGGATCCCTTGAGGCCAGGAGTTCAAGACCAGCCTGGGCAATAGCGAGACCTCGTCTCTACAAAAAGGAAAAAAAAAAAAGAAAAGAAATAGCTGGGCATCCCAGCTACTTAGGAAGTTGAGGCAGGAGGATTGCTTGAGCCCAGGAGTTTGAGGTTGCAGGGAGCGAGGCTGACGCCACTGCACTCTAGCCAGGGCAACAGAATGAGACCCTGTCTTAAAAAAAAAGGATATATATAGATATATGTGTGTGTATATATATATATGTATATATAAATTTTAAAATCCTCTCCTGCCCACTGTCTTAGCTGTTTCCTCAGGGATAATTCTTCCATGCGTTGTTGTGGTCAATGAGCATGGCTTTCCTCAAATGCAGAAGAGAACCTTCTGTGTCTGTACGAATGTCCTGCCCTGAGGAGTGAGCCAGGTACAATTGTTTGCAGTGAGTGCAGCTGGGGACCAGGGGACTCGGACACAGCAGATGGGGTTTCTAGTCTTCAGATGTAGTTGTTCTCTGTTCCTCCCAACTGGAAGGGCTGGAGTATGGCCCTAGTTTTACAATCTAAGCTTTCACATGCATTGTCTCACCTGAGACAAATACCCAAGTCATTGCTGCCTGACCCAAAGTGCAGTGCGTCATCTGCACCCTCACCTTCCGGCAGCTTCCACCAAGCCCCTGTCAGCTGTCCCTGGGTCTTCTCCTCCCAGCATTCACCTCCTCTGGTCACGAAGCTCATTCTGGAGCTTAGAGACATACTGGGATATGTTTCCAAGTTAATTGTATTGAGTAGATTTGTCCTTTCGATATATAGATTCAAGTATCTCCTTATTTAAAAAAGTTTTTTTCAATTTCATTTGAAAATATCTTTTTCAGTTTCATTGTTTTGGTTTTGTCCTCTGAGGATTATAATTATGCAAGGTTTGCCTGTCTTATACAGCTGTCATTTCCTCTCTAATTTTTAAAATCACCTTGTTTATTTGTTTTATTTTCTCATTTATATGGTGTCCATTCTCCTTTGTGTTCTTTGTCCTTCAGTCTTAAATTCTAAAATGGTTTTTGTCATTTCTATTATGGGAACTGGAAGTGGGATTTACATTTTCACAGCCTCACTCTGGCTGCCGTGTGCACGTGGGAGCAAGAGAGGAAGCGGAGAGGCCAGTGAGGAGACTCGTGCAGAGGTCCAAGGACAACGTGGTGGCTTGGACTGGGGGACGGTGATGAACACTGTGCGGAATAGCAGTTCGGTGACGTAGTTTGAGGTATGACTGCCGCGACGTGCTGCTGGATTAGATATAAGATTAGAGGCCGGGAGCAGTGGCTATAATCCTATAATCCTAGCACTCTGGGAGGCTGAGATGGGAGGATCGCTTGAGGTCAGGAGTTCAAGACCAGCCTGAGCAAGAGCCAGACCCCATCATTACTAAAAATAGAAAAACTTAGCCAGGCATGGTGGCAGATGCCTATAGTCCCAGCTACTCAGAAGGCTGAGATAGGAAGATCACCTGAGCCCAGGAGTTCGAGGTTGCTGTGAGCTGGGCTGATGCCACGGCACTCTAGCCCAGACAACAGAGCAAGACTGTGCATCAAAAAAAAAAAAAATGATATAAGGTTAGAGACACAGGGAAATCAAGCAATTGAAACACTAGATGGATGAAGATGTTATTTTCTGAAATGGGAAATATTGGGGAAGGAGCAGCTCTGAGAGGAAAGGTGAAGAGTATGGTTTTGGGTGTGTTAACTTTGGGTTTTCTATTAGACATGCAATGAGAGAAGGTGATGGATATTGAGTGTGGAGATAGGGGAAAGGTTGGGGCTGGAGAGAAAAAATTGGAAGCCCTCAGCATATGGTACTTAAAGTCTCGGGACTGGAAGTGTCACCTAGAGCAGGGGTCCCTAACTTGCTATGGTGAGTTGTATAATTATTTCGTTATATATTACAATGTAATAATAATAGAAATAAAGTGCACAATAAATGTAATCTGCTTGAATCATCCCAAAACCATCACCATTGTCTTCCATGAAAATGGTCCCTGGTGCCAAAAGGGTTGGGGATGGCTGACCTACAGAGTGAGTGGGGAGACAAAGGAGAAGAGGTGTGAGCAGGAGCTCTGGAGCCTTCCAGCATCTGGAGGTCACGAAGATGAGTAGCAGCCCTTGAATCTGGAGGAACAGGAGGCTTTGCAAGAGCCAGGAGGCCAGGACTGGGGGACTGGGCCATGGGGAGGGGGCTGCGGGACTTGTACTGTTTCC